>JAQHUG010000079.1:6381905-6417993 GCA_028555095.1 Dicrostonyx torquatus
AGCCCCGGCACTGATACACAGCCCCGGTACAGACATACAGCCCCAGCATGGACACCCGACCCTGGCACAGACACACAGCCCCAGCACGGACACACAGTCCTGGCCTTGAATCCCAGCTCAGGTGTTAAAACACAGCCCCATCTTGCTGTGGCCAACAGAGTTGCTCCCGTTGCAGACTGGATGAAGAGCAAAGTCCTGGTCCTCTCGTGGGTCCTCTTCTTAGTCTGGCCACCATCCATTTCCAACTTCTCCCCATGTCAACCCTTTTAAACCACTTACAAATACCTTCCAGGCAATGTCAATGTTTGTCCGAGCCCTCTAAAGTAACCTCCTCGTCTCTGAATTCCCTCTTCTAAAGCTTTCGTTTCTTCTTAAAGTCTAAGCCACCCACTGCTGTCTGTGTGAACCCACTCAGTGATGATCCTGCCGATTTTGAACTGGAACATTTTTTTCTTGTTTATTCTAATCAGACCTTACCCCATCTATGCAAGTCTGGCTTCTTATGATACACGTTCTAGTTTTCAAAACCAACCACTGGACTGTAGATTCTTCTGGTAAGCCACTTTCTCTTCTTCTTCTTTTTTTCCTTACCAAAGTCCGGCTAGACAATCCAGACATATCTAAAATCTTTCAAACTCCAAGGACAAGTTATCATTATAAGCTCCTGCTAAGATTTGGCTATGGTTCCATGAACCTAATTAGAGCTGTAAAATATAAACACCCAACTACAGCTGCCTTGGTTTGCTGTGGAACTGTTAATAGCACAACCAACTTCTGTACTTGTCCATTTCTGATGGAAACCATGCCAACTGTCTGCCTGAGCTGGTGGGCATCCCCCCACGTTCTTTATCCTGTCAAGTGGGACCTCCATGAGCTTCAGTACGATTTCCTCCACTCAGGATTCCATCTACTTTGTGTAAACCCAGTCTTGTTGTACGTGCAAAGGTCCCGGAGAATCTTTTCCTTGATCAGGGCACATTATCTTGCCTTCAACTTTCCCGCCATCTCTGTGGTGGTTGCTCCATTACCCTCCTTTGGTGACCATATCTTGCTGGGATCCTTATAGGTTCCAGGAACTCTGATGAACACCAAATGCAGGGATGCTCAAGTTCTTTATACAAAATGGTACAGAATTTGAATGCAACCTGTGTGCACCTTCCAGTGTCCTTTAAAACATTTCTAGGATATTTTAAGTGCTCGATAAAAATAGAACTACTATGGCAATAGTTGCAGTGTTGAAGGAATATTGTCAAGGAACATGTCAGTGTATCAGCAATATAGATTCACCTGGTGTGTATGGTGTGTGTGTGTGTGTGTGTGTGTGTACTTTCAAACTTAGGTAGGTTGGCTGAATCCAGGAACGCAGAACCCATAGACAGGAAGGGTCAAAGGGTCAAATGTGCTCCACCCTCTCCCTGGATTTTCAGTCTTCTCCTTTTCTAATCTATGACTTACTCAATACACATCGCACGCCAACAATGTAGAAAGCATGAACGATATCGTAAAGTGAAGTGGATGCACTGTGCTCTCAAGGGGGACAGTTCAGTGGCGGAGTGCTTGACAAGCATGCACAAGGACGCCGGTGAGATTCCCAGTGCTGAAACAACAAACAATGACAACAAACCCAAACCAAAACTCTCTCCTATGGATCTGAAAGAACACTTTGACTCCATATTTGGTATGAATACGGCTGGTGATAACTGCCATCTAAATGCCCCCACCTGCCACCAGACGATGACGCTCCTTAAGCTGTCTTCAGCAGACAGACTACCTGAGGCGTTTTCCTTAGAGCCATGTTATTTAGAAGAGACACACACCACAGCAAGCAATAAGAGAAGGCCCAGCACGCGGGCACAAGAGCCCTGAGTTAGCTGGCATGCAGAGAAGCAGTGTTGAAGACGCTTGTGGCCTCCAATCACGTGTGAAACCTTTCTCTGAAGTAATCATTATGTTTCCAGACAAAATTACAGTGTGGCTGCGGCCAAAATGCATGTTTTCATAATAAAAGAAGGCTCCATAATGATGTCCTTTAGCGTCTAAGTATATGGCTGCTCTTGGGGAGGAAATTATCAAAGAGGCCTGTCCAGTGACACTTCATGCTCTGTAAATTAAAGCTAGAGACAACTGATATTCCCTTCCATATTCATTACTTCTGCTTAAAACTCATCTTCCTGAAGTTTGACTGTGATTCTCTCTGTGCCTCTGCCCATCTCTATCTCTGTTTCTGTCTCTCTCTGTGTGTGTCTGTGTGTGCGCATGTGTATGCACGCTAGGCTGGAGGAGGCTATGCGGTGCCCTGATTTAACACTTTGCCTTATTTGAGGCAGTGTTCCACTGAACCTGGGCTGGTCTGGCTGCCATCAAGTCCCAGCCCTTGTTTTGTCTGGAGTTACAGGCACACTTAGCCACACATTTCCCCCTCCCCAAGGTTCTGGGGATTTGCAATCATGTCCTCATGTTTGTATGACAAGCACTCTTTACCTATCTTGGCTATCTTTGTAGCCAGCTCCAGAACTTTCTGACATAAAAGGCAGTCAGAGTTCCTAAGTGATGTGTTTTATGTTCTCGACTTTATGTCAGGAAGTCAGGCAAGGGCCAGAAATGAGTGACCACAGAACACGCAGCTTGGTCAAGGGTCATAGTCAGCCTCTCAGGCCAGGAGTCCTTGGGGATTCACACTGCCTTACAGCCCGCTTCATGGGGGGAAGGAATTGTGAAAACATATGGTATCACAGCGCCACCTTCTGGCCCATCTGCGCCAATGTTTTGATCTCAGTAGAGGATGTGGATTTCACATCTGTAAAACAGGAGGAAGAAGGGATTCTTCACATTTACAAATGGACAGGTTGGAAGGCGAGGCTGCTCTTCTTCATTTTTAGGGCTGCGTAGATAACAATACCTCTTCTGTCAGAAGATGATATACGAAGAGTTGGCACTCGTATTGTTTTCAACAGAGCAATTTTATCTGCATGCTTCTCTGAGTTTTAAAGTTTAGCCATCTACGACAATCACCATGAAGAACACTGTTCACCAAAGAACTCCAAAAGAAACCAACTGCTTTTAGACACTTGAGTTTCCTTTATAAGCAAAATCTAGACTTGATTTAGTGGCTCCTTTGATTTTTTATCCCTACTGGGTGTCAACTTTATGAGCAAATATGTAACTGGTCCTGTGTCCACCTGAGCATCCCCCAAAAGCTCACAAATCTGGTGGCAGTGGTGTTTACAAGTGATGGAAGGGCTAGTCACGTGAGAATGCATAACCGAAGTCCAGCTTCACACACACACAATTCTTTATTTCTAAGACATTGAAGAAGAACGATTTTATTCTTTAAATAACAGGTTTCCAAAGAATCCAGATCTCATTGTTTTAAATCAATCCTTTATCTATAATGCTTTATTCAAAATAGTATTCCTATTGACATCCAAGCAGTGAACAATGAAACCTCCCCCCTTTTGATTAGTGTTGTAGTGTTGTAAATTATTATTACTATTATTATTATTGAGAACGTCACCTAAACTTTTGTCCCCCCACTTTGCAAAGTGTTAAATGCCAGAATCCAAGCTTATTTCCGAAAATAGCATAAGGTCTATTGTGTCTGAAGTCAGCTGTGTTGGGGCCACCAATGATGCCTTGAGAAACATAGTCAAAGCTTTGAACTCTTTTGGGACAGAAAAGCATCTTGGATTGAAATGAAAACCCTACAGTTAGGGCTTTTATCCCCAATTCATCTGAAGATCGGGTTCTGTACCCCAACACACAGGCTAGAAAGCAAGAGAGCTGGGCGAGAACGTGAACAAATATGTTTTTGTTTTGTGTACGCGGCATCTGCCTCTGAGACATAACCCAGTGAGGTAAACATTCCAGCCACGTGACTTCTTCTGCAGAGCAGGATGAGCGTGCAGAAGGCTGATTTGGGGCATGTGTGAGATTTGGGGCATGTGTGAGGTAGGCAGCTTTGCATGTGATTCCCTTCTTTATACATGGAAATGAGTATCCCATTGCTGGTTATCTATGTGTGTCTGTGTCTCCTGGGTGCCTCATCTTTCTCCCACCCGACTTCAGTCTGACTCTCTGGAACAGTGGTCCTCAACCTTCCTAACGCTCTGACCCTTTAAGACATTTCCTCATGTTGTGGTGTCCCCCCCTCCCACGAATCATAAAATTATTTTTGTTGCTATGTCATAACTAATTTTGCTACTATCATCAATAGTAATGTAAATATCTGTGTTTTCTGATGGTCTTTGATGGCCCCTGCAGAAGGGTCATTCAACCCCAAAGGGGTCACCATCCACAGGTTGAGAACCAGTGCTCTATAAAAAGAAGCACCAACAGCATAGAATACAGGGTTAGTTAGCAACTGTGTGGTGCATGTGGCAAAGGAACGCACATAAAATTTACATGTGATTTAATTAGTTGATAATGGGTCGTTAATTGAATGGCTTAGGAAAGGAATTATATTTTCTTGAACACATAAAGGCTCCATTCAGGAAGAAAAGATTTGTTTTTACTCGGCCCTTCTCAGCTAGCAAAACCACCTGTGCAAATAAGGGGCTTCAGCCTGATGACAAGTGGGGTTTTATGGTACCAGGAAGATTTCCATCTCCATGACAACCTTTCTGGCTCCAAACAGTGACTGTTATGTTTCTGGAGTCGACATCCCCAGCAAGGCAGCAGACTGGATTAGGGCCTGCCACGCATCTCGACAGTCATTCCTGGACGGCCATTGTTCACGGGTGCTTATTTGCCAAGCCGCCGCCGGGCAGCAACTACTGATCTGACGTGTTTTGTGGCAACTCAGGCTTCAGGGTGATGATGCATTTTCTAGAAGTGAAGTAAGGCTTTGTTTGACTCAACAGCTTCCTGTACCCACTGTTCTCGTCTTCAAAACATACCACATGTACAGAGCGGGTGGGAGGTAGTTGCTGGGGATGGAGTCCAGGCTAAGGCCCTGTACACGCTAGACAGGCATCCACCAATCTTATACCAACTTCTTCTTTTTTCCCAAGACAGGGTTTCTCTGTGTAGCTTTGCCTGTCCTGAAACTCGCTCTATAGACCAGGCTGGCCTCAAACTCAGAAAGATCTGCTTGCCTCTGCCTCCAGAGCACTGGATTAAAGGCGTACACCACTTGGCTGCCATCTTCTTTTTACGCCAAGGTCTGATACCCACCTTAGTCACTAGATTTTACATGAAAATCACAACTTGTAGCTATTTCACTTAAGTAGGTGCCTGTAAATATAATTAATATAATATAATATTAATTAATATACCCCATTGATATAGGGCTTGGTTCCACAAGAGGTCTCCTGGAAAACTCTCTCAAAATAAGTCTGAAGAAAACAGAGCAATGTAAGAATAAGATTGTGATAGGGAAAAGAGGTTTTGCAGCAATGGCTCCTGGCTCTTTGCAAATGATATTTCATCAAGGTTTTGATTTATGGCCAAATCCCATTTGTCCTCTAAGACAGTGTGACACCTGAGGGCAGAAGCTCAAAATTTAAGAGTATGGGATTGCTGAGCTGAAGGCAAAGATTTCGTTCTTTTAATTAAGAAATAAGTTATCGTTCAATACACGCATGCCACTTTATGTAGCTGGCTTCCATGAATAATGATATCAAAGGTGCCCCTCTGTCAGAAGCCTTCAAACACACTCTAGTCTTTTAGACTCAGCCTTTGTCCCGGGGTCCAAGGTGTAGAGCTGTGCTCAGAACCACAACTCACAAGACTCGACCATAATCATTTCTTTATCATATCAAGTCTCTTGCTATTTTTAGGAGCACTGGACCACAAATAATAACACAAAAAGCACCTCCTTCCTAGTAAAAAAATCATAAAACACTAGTGACTTAATTTAGGAAAGACAATCTAAGAAACCAGGAGATCCAGCAGGCCCGGACTCAGGATGCCAAACTGCACACCTCGTGAAAAATGCTCTAAGAAACCTATCAAATCATACCACTGGACAGCTTAAGAAAAGTTACTTTTATCCTTTGATGCCTATTTGGTACTAGAGGGGCGTATGTTTTTTAAGTTATTAAAAACTGTAATTGGTTTTTATGTCATTTTGAAAAGTTGGCACAGAGACAGTATGAGGCAAAATGCAGTGCATTCCAACATTTGAGGCACTAAAAGCCACAGTGGATTAAGACACCCCCAATCTCCAGCTGACCCCCAGCCTCATGTCTCCCTGATGAACAGTCAGCTCTCACCCTACTTCCTGTCACTAACACCCGCTCAACACCTCCGAGCCCACTCGACACCTTCTAGATGGCAAATACAATCATTTATGTGTGCCATGCATTCGCCCCAAGACCATCTCAGCTGACATGGCCATAGACTATGGGCCCGCAGTGCCAGCAGGTAGGACACACCCCTGTGCTCCCCATTCATGAGAAGACACCCATGTGTCCACTAAGATAACATACTCAAGGCGACTTCAGGGCAGTTATATAGCAAACAGCAGCACTGGCAGAGCACAGGGTTTAGAAAGGGCTGCATGTCCCCAGGCTCTAGATACCCACAACTCGAAGATCAACGGGTGGGTACTGGGTGTGCTGAAGGTCTCGCCGCCACACCCCCACACCCCCATGTCTGCGCAGTTAAAGATGGAGAGGCAGCCAGTCCTATGCTCTACAAAGTTAGCTGGTTTCCGTCCCTCCCCAGTTTTCTTCCTTGAGACAGGGTCTCATGTAGCCCAGGCTGGCCGTCAACTCCCTATATAGCTGAAGATGACCTTGAACTTCTGACCCTCCTGCATCCATCTCTGGAGTGCTGGGGTTCCAGGCACACTCTACCATGCTAGGGATTGGGGCTAGGGCTTTGTGCGCGCTAGACAGGCGCTCTACCAACTAAGCTCTAGCCACAGGCATGAGAAGCTCCGTGTATGATGCAGACGCCCTCGGGGATTAATTACCTCTCACATGCCCCAAACTCTTATCACAATGACCTTGGTAACATTTGAATTTTAGAGGCAATTCTGGCAAGCCACCTCAAAGGCAATGTGCACGGCATCTCTAGGTTCCGGGCTAACAGAGCCAAACTTATTATGCACACCTCTGATGTCCAGGCCAGGGGACAGGAAATGATACTGTTATCTGAGCATGCGATTTATGATTTTCCTTCCTCCTACCTCAGAAAAAGTAAATTATACACTGAGAATGAATGTCTATAGCAAAAATGAAAGGGGTGATATCCAGCCTGAATGCCAACTTCTCTAATTACATTTCAAAAACTAAGCAAGAGGAAGTCCCCGGCCCACTCACAGGACAGGTAGCATGTGTTCCACCAGAGAAGAAATGCAACTGACCACTGCGAAACGAAGCAATGGCTGAATCCACTAAGATAGCAACAACCAGTAATTAAATAGTGACACTTCTTCCCTTAACAATGTGGCAGAGGTTAAAAGTAAAAGTACCCCTGGGCCCCTATGAAAACGTCCAGCTCTAGACTTGGTCAACAGGAGCGTGGAGGGCATGCCTCTTCTGGGGTGACAACATACTAATGGCACAAGGACTCCGACTGTTTCCTTAAGGAAAATGCATAACATGAAAGAAAGGACTTACCGGATCTTCAGGGCAGCTCTGTGCCTCACGGTCACGAGTACAATAGTAACAGGGAAGGCACATGGATACTATGTAGCCATTCAAAAAATCACAGGCCCAAACCCACTTGTGACAAAAGATATGGTTCATAGTTTCTGGTATGCTGCTAAGCAAACACAGGCTGCAAGAGGGTCTGTTCCAGAAGATGCATGTAAGCACCCATTTCACCCTTACCGTCTAAACACACACACCCTGTAACACACATATAAGATATACACGGAAGAACAGGCTATTTTTTAATTCTTTTGCCTCCTGAGATATTTTTCAGTGTTTTGATTTTTTTTTAAAAAAAAAACTGTATTATGTCAGTAACTTGGGAAAGTTATAGCTTTACCGTGACAGATCTAATTAGAATCAGCCCGAAGAGACGTCACTGCTGGCAGCTGGACACTTGGCACAGAAGAGATGGGCTGGTATGAAGCCTGAGTCAGTCTCTAAGTGCAGATGATGGGGAAGGCTGCTTTGAGATGTTCCAAGTCAGACTTTGCAACTGAGGTGCGGCCCCTGAGCTGCCTCGCCTTCCAACATAGAATCTCCTTTTACACAGGCTGGACACCTGCAGTGCCCACCCCATAGCCCATTCACCATGGTGCTATGACTCAGAAACAAGGCATTGGCCCAGTTCATTTCCTGGGATGTCATCCCTTACTCTGATCCCAGGTTGGGCACATTAAGTCAATCTTGTGTCAGTCTCCAAAAATCTGGGGATGTGGCTTAGTTGTAGCCCATTTGCCTAGCAAGCACAAACCTAAATTCCATCCCCAGTACTGCATAAATGGGCATGGTGGTACATGCCTGTAACCCCAGCCCTCAGCGTGCAGAGGTCAGAGGACTCAAGGTGATTCTTGGTTGTAAAGTGAGTTCAGGACCAGTCTGGGTTACAGGAGACCCTGTCTCAAAACAAACAAAAAATCTGGTGACAGGAATGAACGGGTTACAAAAAACAAAAAAGCAAGTGAACTTTCACAAAAAACCAAAAAAGCCAGCTCATACCTTTGCACACAGTACCCTGTCACATGACAGCTAGCTCCACTCTGGAGAGAGGCAATAGTAGGCTGATGTACTTAACAATTGGGACCAGCCAAGCCATTCCTTTTGTACGGGCCAGATTGGCCACTAGGCGGCGATCTAGGAATGGGTAGTTTCTCCATCCTTAGACAAGCCAAGAAGTCTCTAATTCCCAGACTTGTCACTTAAAGGTATTAGTCCCCACACAGGCACTCTTTTTAATTTGAATTACAATTACAAATACTCTATTTTTTTAACTTCTCTGGAAATGCAATCAGAATGGGTTTTCTGTTACACACTCGTGAAGCGGGAAGACGTGGCAGTTAAAAACTGAGAAGCTGGAAAATTATTTTTCCCATCCTGTCTACTTCTCTAGTCAGAACCAAGGCCCATTCTGGCGAATGAGCAGCTAGCGTCCCTTTGAGGTTTTATTTATGTATTATGACTGTGTTTTTAAACAGACCTAAAACTTCCTATGACAAAAATGAGTTGCCACCTCACGCCCTCCGCCGCCCTATCCCTGGCTGTCCCCCTCCATTCATCTCACTTGTTATCTGGGAGCTTCTTTTGTTGCTATTAGCCCCTCCCTGTCCTGTGAGGACTTAGTTCTCAGAAGCCGTTCATCTCAAAGCTTTTATGGAAGGAGGGTGGATATAATCTTACTCAGTTGTTACGTTTCTCTTGTGTTTGACTTTTCCTCTTTTATTTTCCAAGCCCCATAGAGGAAGTGGCTTTCCTTACTGGTCACACTGGGAATCAAGCATCCTGGATTTGGTGTGATCTCAGAACAGAACAATCCCTGAGCATCTTCTAGGTGACAGGCACCAGGAAGGTGTTAGCAGACATCCCACAGGCCATAGACACATATGGCCACAGCCCTGGTAAGACCAAGGAGTGTCCTCTGCTTTCTTTTGGCTTCTGAATGTCTGCTGTTTGTGAATGGAGCTCATGATGTCATACTGCCCGCCTCAATTTCCTCATCTGTGTAAACCAAGCTACTCAATTGGATAGCTGGTGGGGGCTTTTGGGTCTTGTGGCCTCAAGGCTCAGGGCAGGCCGACCTCACTGATGAGCCTTGCTGGGAGCATGTCCCCTGAGAGGTGAGTCACACAGAAACATACATTTACAACGGACACTCTGGCATTTGTACCTTCAAATGGCACAATGCCCTTTAGGAGCAATTCTAAGCCATATCATTTGGCTCTACTTGGACAATCAATTCTTGCCAAAAAGACACCTGAATAAATAGTAAAAAGCAACTTCCGGCCCTGTCTCCTGGCATGGGGCTGTGCTCTATGGCCTGAAAACCATGGCAAATGTTTCCACCTGGGGAAGCAAGGGCCAGGGCCCCCTCCCACCCTTTCCTTGAAAGCCACAGTGGCAAATGTTTTGACAACAACAGATTATCTTGAAAGGAGTGGCAACAACAAAAAGCCATTTGTTTCTCCTTCTGTGACTGATTCATTTGTTGGGCACTGGGGGTGGGGGTGGGGAAGACAGGCCTCAAACAAATGTTTTCTATCAAAGGCAAGTAGTTTGGTAATGGGGAGAATAGCCCCTATAGGTTTGCAACCAGCCTGGTGCACTTCTTGGCTTAAGGTTCCATTTGATCTGTATGTCTTCTATGTCTGCCCATGAGCTAGAATTCAAGAATACAGTTCTCAAAAACGTGAGACAAGTGTCCTACACACTGGTGTTTAAACTGGGGCTTTACCCACGGTTGAAGTGCACTTGTAACTGTCCACCTGAGAAGAAACGCATTAGTGCCATAAGAAAAATGTTTGAGGTTGTCAGCTCAACACTGCTGGGCAAAGCAAGCAGAAGTGGAGGCAAACTCAGTATCCAGCAACAAGCCAGCGGGTAGCATTTCGTGTTCTGTGATCACAAAGACGCCTAAGCCAGGAAGGTAGCTAGGAGATCACATGTGTAGCCAACACAGATGGAAAGAACACATGTCAAATGCCCAGTGGGGACAGACGGCTGTGGTGGGGAGGAGTCTGGAGTGCAGGGATAGGGGGGTTGTGGAAAGATGGCTCCAGTACTGCACAATTCTAACAATGAAAATATAAACATACTTTCACCTCTTGTCTTTCAACAGACGGAGGGAAGAAAGCAAAACACTGAAGATGGTTCAGCAAAAAGGTGGCCAGCAATGCTAGCAATCCAGTGACTTGAGTTTTCCAATTTGCTTTTCTCTATTAAGAACCACCCTTTTCTCCAAATTAAAAAAAAAAAATACGCAAGCCCCTTAACCTTGCATGCCCTCCTAGACTCTGCCCATTTAGGAGAATAAAGTGTCTCATGAAACCTCAGCCAGTGCAAAAATAAAAATAAAAAGGACCCAAGCAGGAAGCAGAGACCTCCCTGCTCCCTCAGTTCCATCTTTCCTGTGTTAGAATACTTAGGACCAATGAGGCCTGGTATTCCCTGGACCCCGTTTCTCAGCCAGAGGACCAGAGGCAGCCCTGAGCAGAGATGCAGATGGGCAAATCCTGCTGCACTCTCACTTGCTCTGGTGCATTTCCCACAAACATTTCCCATAGTTCCTGATTCCTGATTCGTAGCAGCACACCTCCCTGAAACCCCATCCCGGGAACATCTGGCCCCAGGGTCGTTCACAGAATGGAAACAGAGAAGGGCCCTATGTCTCACTGCCCTGCAGCTCCATCCACAGCACCAGCAGACAAAGCAGGGCATGCTGGAAAAAACCAGCTCGCTGGCCAAGGGAAAAGGAATCCACGTATTTGGATCGAAGCTTGTTGGGCACATCTAAAACAGATACCTCATTGTGCTCAGTTTAAATGGAGCCCTTCGGAAGAAGGGCCTTGTGGGACTGACAGTTAAATCACAGTGGCCCATACTGACATGGATGGCTTCCAAATGTCTGGGTGAATACATAATATTTCCATTTCACAGGAACCAGGGATATAACGTGGCAGAAGCCAGGGAGGCCAGACTGGGTAACAGGACTGTGCTCAAGACCAGAGCTATGGCCTTGCAGAAATTCACGCTCAGCCTCTGCTCACCGTTTTTCTGTAGTTTTTATTTTTTTTAATTAAGTGATAAATTTAACAGATCAGAATATATCTGCCATGCATAGCTAAGGAAAGTTTTGTGTGTGTGCATGTTCATGCATGCAGGATCCATGAAATGCATGCACATATGCACATGTGGAGGGCAGGGCAGAGGTTAACTCAGGGGGCTCTTTCCTCAGGAGCCATCCACCCTGTCATCTCCCCCTCCCCAGCTCCCAGATATATGTCCCACGGCCCAGGAACCAGCCAATTCAGCTAGGCAGGCTGGCCAGGATCCACGATCCACCTTTTTTTTTTTTTTTTTGGCTTTCCAGGACTGGGATTAAAAGTATGTCCTTACCATACCTGGCCCTTTTATGTGTGTTCTAAGGGTCAAACGCATGTCCTCATCCTCACAAGGCAAGCACTTTGACTGAGCCATCTCCCTGGCTCTCAGGAAGCCTTCCTATGAGCTAAACCCTGTGTGCTCCTGGGAGTGTGCTCCACTGGGCCTTCACAGGGAAGCTGAGCGACTCTGGGCTTCTTAGTAAAAGGCAGGGTCCCATAAGCCTCTGGAAGGAGAGACTCCTTCCAAGTTCAGACAGGAAACACCTGGGCCTCCACCCCCACTCAGAACACACTTTACATTTCAAAACAGATGATTTGGAATTGTTCGTAAATATTTGTCTTGCTTCAATAAAACACTTTGCGGCCAGTTTCATAAACCCTTGTGCAGAAGGCTGAAGCATACACGCTACGAGCGGCCCACATCCTTCTAACATTGCATATATTTGTGTGGACAATATCCCGGGAACAGAAAACCCGAAGGCAGGCCTATAGTGTCATAAGAGAATTTCAGTGTAGCTTTTTTTTTTCCTGGGGTGCACAAAGCTCTGCATCTATAAATAAAGCTCAAATCAAGCCTTACTTGCTTTCATGCAGGGAAAAGGAGAACAGAAATATACATTCAACTCAAGTTGCCCTAATGTTCCTATTATAGCAAATAAGAGGCAGAAACACTATCTTGGAGGCTTAGCAAAGCTTTACTGGATTGATTACCAGAACCCAGCTACAGGCTAGAGCCGTACTTAAGGCCAAAAGGCAGAGCCATACTAGCGGTCCCAACGTGCCCTGTACTCAAACATGTTGAATGCTTTACAATGTGTTCAAAGCTGTTTTAAACTCGAAAATGAAAATGTGTTCCATCTCCATGTTGAAAATTCAACTTTTGGAAAGTCATGTTTGACCTAGGAGTCTCCAAATTGGCTGCCTGGCTAGGGATAGGGGGTGTATTCATGTAGTTTACTGGATACGGTGGTAACTAGATACAGTGAAATGATTCTATGTCAGGGCATCGATAACAGACTTCTCACTGTGCTCACTTTAAAAGAAGAGAGATGAAAAGAGCATTTGTAGGTGGGGAGGTAAAAAAACCAAGGCTCTAGAAAGTTATGTCTCAGAAGTACCCAGGACCAGTATCTGAGCGCTCAGGTGGTGCCCCGCAGAGCCTTTGCCCACCAGGCCTGCCTACAGGAGGCCGTGTCTTTACCCTAACCACCTTTTGGAGGCAGGAAGATAATGGAGTGGCCTGGAATTACCAAGAATTAAAATATGAAAGAGGTCCATGAGCCAGTAAGCCTCTAAATACAACTCCAAAGTGGCCTCCAGTGAGCTGTCCCCTCTCTTCCTCCCCCTTCTTCCTCCCTCTTTCCCCCTCCCCCACCACAGCTGTAATTAAAAAAAAAATTTCAATTGGCCATAAACTGTTTCCCTCTGGTGCGACTGAGAATTATCAGCGCCTTGCCCCATTAATGACGATTAGGCTTGGTGGTGATAAGACCCCTGCTTAGGAGCTCTTCAGAACCATAAAAGGTGGTCGTTAGAGGTAATGATAAACCGGTTCTGAGCAGGCAGCAACCGCCCAGCCTAGGTTAAGGATTAACAGGCTGGACTCAGGCCAGTTGAGAAGTTGTTTAGCTAGGGAAGCGAACTTGTGAGCGTTCACATGCCCATAACTGCCTCTGCTGTCTCCTCTTTTGGCTTTTCACCACGTGCGTCCCGAACACAGGCTTAATTGGAAGCTTGTGCGGTTCTGTAGGAGTCGTCAATCTTTTCTGACACCACTGACCCCATTAAACGAATGTGGACCAGAGATGAGTGACGGCATTGATACGGATGGCGATGATACGGAATGACGGGCTGTTTGGAAGAATCTGCTTGTTTCTGTACATGCACACTCTATGGCCTTCTAGTTAGGACCTTCATTGATGTAGGCTGTGAGGATGTTTAATGACCCGACTGTCACCGGCAAACACCAGAGAGAGCCATTTGGGGTATTTAATCTTGTTTTGGGGACAGTGCATTTGAAGAGGGTGATTAGTCAGTCCTGCAGATGTGCAGTCACCTTTGGGTGGGATAAGCCAGACAAACAAAGGCTACTTAGAAGTACTTGTGTTGTCTCTGGATTAGCTGGTGCTGCTTTGATCATGGTAGAAGAAAGACTTTTATTTTAGTTATTTATTTCTTTTTAAGATTGAAAAGCTGGGTCTTCAGGCTAGGAAGTTTGAGGTCTGCCAGTTCCACTTAGTTTAAGTTAGGACTGGTGCTATAAAAAGCTCTGGAAGGATGATCCTCAGTCTCCGTCCCTGGCTCAGGCTAAGAGCACGCTGTCCGTGTCGGAAACCGGAGCATGAGGTGTGTAATCTGAGTATGTGTGAGGTCATGGAGAAATATTTCTTTTGTTTGTTTTTTAAATCAAGATTTGGGTTTTAGAAAGTTAACAACAAAAGAATGGATTTGGAGGATGGGCTGGAGAAGAATGGGGGGGTACCCAAGGTTTATTTAGGTTTTCCCCAGGCAAATTTTGGGGTCTTGATTTGAACTACAAAGGTCAGGAATACAGACAAGGAAACAAGGTTGAGCTATTACACTGGGAAGGAACAGTGGAAGCCATGTCTAAATCCAGTCAACCTCACTGCAACACTGAAAAGTAACAGGCCCCTAAACTGTTTCCTCTTAGAGAACTGCCCCAAAAATTTCATTAGAAGTCTACACCACAGAAATCCCCGGATGCAAGTCCCAGCTACCCCCTTCTGACAGGTGAGCCTAAAGCATCTTCTTTTCCACCAAAAGTCAACCCTGAGGAAACATCTAGGAAGAACTGTACTTCTCCCAATACTCAAAACATGCACTAAAGGGGATGGGGGGTAGGTTGGGTTCAGTTGTGAGTGTGGTGCTGGGGAGGCCTAGCCAGGCAGATCTTTGGGGTTCAATGGCCTGCCATCTAACTGAATCAGTGCGCTCTAGATCCCAGCAAGGGACAATGTCTTATGTCTCCAACGCAAGGTAGACGATTCCTAAGGGACAACACCCGAGGCTGTGCTCTGACTTCTGTCTGCGTGCACACACATGAGCACACAAGCACATACACATGGATGCCAAAGCAAAACCGGTCAGAAGGAAATGACCTCACGGGTGTCACCCCACCCTGTCTCAAATGCGACTCTACCCGAGACTTAACAGATACATTTCCAATGAGAGGCAAAAGACCACGGTTTGCACTGGAGGGAGGCTTGCAGCCACCGATGGGCAACGCCTTATCTTTCCGTCTCAGGAGCACAGCTCTGCATAACCTCACCACCCAGAGCAGATCAGGTCACATGTGGGTACCTTATATTACAGCGCGTTCACACAGATTACCAACGGATTTGATTTTTTAACGATTATACTGCATAAGGAAATGACTTAAGCGACATCAGCCCAGGCCTATGCACAGCCCTGGAACAACACTCCCCTAACTAGCACTGTGAATGGACTGTATACCTCTGTACTAAGGCAAGTGCTCGTACACACACATGGCCGGATGAGACGACTTACAAACCCTTACCACAAAGCCTGAAGTTCTGTCCTCCTGAGCGCGTACAGATCTGCCTCATATTCTTTAGTGAAGCCTTCCATTTCATGGGTTGTCAATTTTTTTTTACAGATTTATTTTTGTGAACGCGTCTAGCCTGAACGTATGTAAGTGCACCATGTTCATAGAGTGATCACCAAGGACAGAAGAAGGTACAGGATCTCCTGGAACTATAGTTATGGGTTACCACATAAGCACTGGGGATTGAACTCTGGTCCTCTGCGAGAGCAGCAAGTGTTCTTAACTGATGATCCATTTTTCCAGCCCCGAGTTGTCATTTATTTAACATTTTGATTGTTTTTAAAGCAGAGCTATTTTGTCATAGCAGTGTTTTAATGCTACAAGCAACATCCATGTGCATGTGTATATATACACACGTGTTGGCATACTCTTTTATGATTGTATGCATAATGTAGATTATGTAATTTATGGCCCAAACAGAATGTGCATTTTAGTTTCTGTGGATACCGTCAAAAGCTGCTCCCATTTAAATTCCAACCAAAGGTTTACAATCATGCATGTTTTGATGCATTCATCAATGTTTCCTATTATCAGACAACTGCAGCTGTCAACCTCATTTGATCTGCACTTTGTTTATTAATGAAGCTGAGCACTTGTCACAAGTTTATCGGTCACAGTCTTGGCGCTTATGTTCCTACTGGGCAGTTTGTCTTTTTATTTGACACGCAGAAGCATGTTAAGAAAACAGAACACCAACCCTTCCTCTGTCCTTGCCAGTTTATTTTCAATTTTATTATATTTTTTGGTCATATGCTAGTTTAATGCTTTAGGTAGTCAAGTGATCAATCTTTACCTTTATGGTTCTGGGTAGGTAAGATGAAAAATCGATAACAGTTCAGGTCTATAAATAGGTACCCACAAGAAGTATGGAACTGACTCTGGCCAGATTATACTCAGGCCTGACATCTAAAACAAACACTCCAGAAAAGGTCTACACTTGTTCAGGACAGACTGTTCTGGATACCTGCCCAAACCTTCCAGAGCTGCCTGCTTCAAATCCATTTATGGTCTTGATCGGGTGCAGGCTGTGCTCATTTGTCTATGGATTTACACACAGAGGTTTCCTACAGCCCATAGAAAAAGCTACTCACAATGGCAAAACAAGTTCAGGCTGCTAGGCTGGGCTGTTCCCATAGCTGTGATGGGGTTTGGGAGACGCTTCATTAATCCTGGTCCATCAAGTCCCATGATCATGGAAGGATGGAGGTGAAGACTAAAAAACAACTGGAGGCAGGAGTGTGTGGACATGCATACGCATGCCAAATGTGACACAGTGGGAAGACGTCAGGGTCAATTCTGGATCTTCCATTTCCTGCTCTGAGACTGTGGATCATTTAGTCCATGTCTCTGACTCTCAATGTACCTGACAAACGAAGAGGACAATTCTTTTATCTTTCAGGTTTATGAAAGTGATAATAAAGTAGTATCTATTACCTTGCATTCGGTGCTTGGCCTATAATCAGTGCTTCCTAAGCGACACTTATCATGACTTCATTAGATAACTCATATGTGGGACTAAATCTAGGAAAAGTTATAATTCCAAACAGATCAATGTCTCTCAAGCTTACAATCTGCCTTACGAATGGTTTCTCAAACAGGTCTCCCTACATGAAAATAAGTCACAGCTCAGCCACAACATGTTAATTAACTAAAACCCCAAATATCTATAACTCATTTACAAAAGGATAGATATTAGATTAAAAACAGTCCTTCAAATTTAAAGTCACAGATAGTTTTAAGCCTACAAGGATGCTGGGAAGCTTTCAATAGGCTGGATGGTTGTGACATATCGCGACGATTCTCCTAAAGCAAGAGGGTACTTGTTGAGTTTGAAACCACGGCAGTTAAAATGCTTAGTGTGTCATTTAATTGAGTCCATATCTGTAATTTACACATCTGCTATGAAAACAGCTTCAGATTTTACAAGCATTATGATGTAAAGTTCCCACAATACATTTCACTCAAAATAATGCCAGCATCAAAATTATGTAACAAAATGAGATAAGACAAAGACAGCTGACCCCACACGTATGGCTAAGGTAAGGCTCTTTGATATAGAATACCACATAACGTGAACAAGAGCAGAAGTCTTTCTGGTCAAAGCAAACAACAAAAATACTAGAAGATAAAAGATACAGCATTTCCTCAAAAATAAAAGAATTACCACATGCTCCAGCAATTCCATTTCTAGAAATGTACCTCCCTCCTAGACTGCAAGTAGGGTCTCGAAGAAATATTTACAGTCTGAGCATCATTAGTTGAAACTGCCAAAAGATGGAAGCAATCCAAACGTTCATCAGTTAATGAACCGCGGAAATACGATACAGCATGACAGAGAAGAGCTGAAGCTCCAAGACGAAGGAGATGCTAACATGCATCACAACAGGGCTGAACACAGGATATTATGTTAAGCACAGCAAGTCAGTCACAAAGGGACAAGTACTGTGATTTCAATGGGGGGGGGTAATTCAAATCACACTTATAGAGACAGAAAGCAGAATGGCCATTTGCCATGGCAGGGCCATGAGATGAATAGCAGCTGACATTTGATGGATATAGGCTCAGTTTGAGATGATACATATTACAGAAATGGATAATGTAATGGCTGCACAATGGTATCAATGCCTGCAATGACACTAAGCTGGACACTAAAAATGGCTAAGTGTGGAGGGTTTGGGAGACGACCCAGAGATGAAGAGCTCTTGCATAAGACCTGAGTTGGGTTCCCAACACTCACACTGGGTGGCTCATAACCATTTGTAATTCTTGCTCTTGGATCTGACCCTCTTTTCTGGTCTTTGTAGGAACTTCATGTGCACAGACTCCACCCTCCAACACACATAACTAAAAATAAATCTCTCAAAAACGGCATGAATTTTATGTTGCACATATTTTACTATAGTTTAAAACTATCTGAAGAGGAAGAAGAAGGGGAGGGGAGGAAAGAGGTACGCCTATTGCCCCAGTCCATTCGGGCTGTGGTAACAACAACAAAAACACTTCTCATAATTCTGGAAGCTGGGAAGTCCAAGATTAAGTCACTAAAAGATTGTGGAGCTTATGAAGGGCTGCTTCCAGGTGTATGAGGTGCTCTATCTCTGTCTTCACATGAGAGGAGCTGCAAGGCAACTTGCCGGGCCTCTTTCACAGCACCCTGATAACATCCCCACTCAACAAAGGCTCCATCCGCTAATTAGCATGGGAACATTATCAGCTTTCAGTCCAGGAGTTTGTGATCTGCACACAGGAGCCAGCCTCTGTGTAGTGCGGCCACCACACTGAACAGGTGGCATGCTTACCATCAGTCAGACTGTCTTGCAAAGTAGGAGAAGGCAGACGACCACGGAGAAACAGAATAAGAACTGTACCAGCAGCTAGAAGCTGATCCCAGTGGAAATCAAGGAGCCAGCATGGTGTCTCATGCTGTCCCAAGCACTCACACTAGGGAGGCCGAGGCAGGAGGATCTAAGTTACAGACCAGTGTGGGCTATTTGGTGAGATCCTATCTCAGAGCAAAACAAAACCATGTACAATGTTAATACCAAGAACATAGGAGAGCTACAGTGTCCTGCAGAATAGGACATTGAACTTCCCTCTCTATCTGCCGTAAACCTGAGGCCATTTTGCCAGGGTAACATTGAGGGCAGTTGCCCCAACCTCACTTTCCTCTCTCACTCTCTTTTCTGCAGGGTTCTCTCTGGTCATACCTGCCTGGAAGCCAGGGAACACTGGAACTGAAAATGGGCATTATGGGCAGGAAGTAAGTGGGAAAGAAAGGAGAACAGACAGGAATAGCATCAGCATTCAGGCAGACAGACATGTGCCATCACGGCAAGGAAAACAGCCACAGTACTGAATGAAACATCACAAGCTGTAGAATGGGGCTCCAGCACCAGGCCAGGCTTGGAAAGAGAAGGGCAAATCCAGCATGGGACACTTCCTATTAGGAAGTGTAGAATGGAATCGAAAAGAGATAAATACCAGACTGGGAAGAGTGTTGACTTGTGGGGCCACGAAGAGGGGAGATCAAAAGGGCATTGAGAGTGAGCTCCTATTCCTTAGAAGCAGGCTCAGTGTGTTCCAGGTACAGTTCCACACAGACAGTAAGAGAAGACCGCGTGGAAGAATTTTAACAAAGCGGTGCTATCTCCAGCTTTGGCAAACCCAATCAGGAAGCCTGAGTCTAGGTGTGTCCCAGGGAAGAAAACTAGGGAGTCTTTGGCATGAGAGAGTCAAGAGCTTAACTCAAAGGAGAAGTGAGGGGGTTCCAGGGATCCATTGTCAACGTATTTTCTCCCTCAGGAGACTCCAACTTGGCTGATATGGTCGCAGCTCCAACATCCCCCTTTCAGCCCTGCTCAGCCACAGATGAGACTTTTCCTTCTGAACAAGGCTGGAGCCAGAGCCTGCCCCTCCATCCCCATTAATTCCTATTTTTTAAGAAGTTGAGATCAGCTGACAAAAGCTTTGCCAAGCTTCAGAGGATTAAAATGTGCACTTGGAAGGGGTGGGCGGTCAGATGGCGCCAGATGAGAAAAGACACTGGGTTCACTTGCTGCTCTGTGGTCTCTGAGTCGCCTCCAACACAGCAGAGAGGAATCAAGACCTCCATCCCGTGACCTAAAAACAAGCCAGTCTTTACAAAAAACAAAAATCCTCAGCCCTGTGCAGGACAGTAGTAGGAAGAGGCACACATCCTGGTGAGACTAAGGCATCTTCCATGCTGCAAGGACACTGTCTAGGAGTCCACCCTGTCACTCCTCTGCTACCTCATTGGAAACTCTAAAAACAAAGGTGACCTCACTCATTTACCCATCCCACCACCCAGGCCGGGCTGTCATTCAGGAGCATCCTCTCTCAGGTGTGGTAAATAAACTTCCTCCCAGGAAGGGCAGTTTGAAACGCGGGCTGAACATACATCTCTACACTCATTTAGACGTTTAAGACGTCCATGTAAGAGGGCAGGAATGACGCGCTATGCTAGGGAGTCAAATCCAGCCTGTGGGCAATTTTTATAGGGCTTGGGAGCTTTTAAATGACTGAAATAATCCTACTTTGTGATGTGTGAAATTCTATAAAATTCAAATTTTTGTTTTCCAGAAATAAAGTTTGGACTAGAACAGAGCCTTGCCCACTTGTTTTCAGTTTTGTCAAGGGCTTGTTGTTTTCCTGCACCACTGAGAGAGCCAAAAAGCTGTGATGGCGTCTAATAATGCACCTGGTCCAGAATGTCCATTTTCCGACCTTTTAAGGGCACTTGCTGATCCCCAGTAGTGAGAAGCAGCAAACAAGATCCAAGCGAGGTATGCACCCAAGCATCCTCTCTTAAGTAGAATCATTTTGACTTTAACTCTATACTCTCCCCTCCCTGATGCAACTCATCTTAGTGTGCAGACATGAAAATATCACAGTGCCATAACAGCGTGTTCTCAGGTAAAAATGTGTACAGTGCCATTCCTAAATGTTCAGACTTATCACTACCCCATGACCACACCCAGTAGGTTTTCTGCTTCTTCGGTCCCTGTCTCTGCAGCAGCCACACAGGCACTGTGGAAGGACTCGGAGAGTGGTGAGGGATAGATGGGTCAGTGACATCTGACTTTTTTTGCTTTTGAGACCTATTTTTTTATTCAGGTTGTTTTTCCAGTTCTCCATTTAGTCCTACTGTTGGGTGAATGGATTTTCTCCTCTCGGCATAGAGTTACTTGGTGGTGGTTGGTAGCCCTTCCTTAGTAATGACCAGTGGAATAAAAACCTGTGAGCACATCAAGACTGTCTCCTACCTCATCTGCCCATTCAGTCAACACAGAGGTGTAACCCAGCATCTCAAGCCGAATGGCTGATGGTGGATTCTGAAATTTTACCTCTTAATGTGGTACCTGATATCTATCAGGCATGTGCTAGAAATGTATTAACGGATGTTTTATAATGTCGTTGCCATTTGGAGGGTGACACAAACCTAAATAAGATATGCTCTTTGGAATTTGCATCAGAAATCCATTACTTCTATATGGCTGTAGCTTTTATATTTAATAATAACTTGAAAAATACTATTCTAGGATCCAAGGGTTAACTGTTAATGAACTCACACCTCAATGATGCCTGTCCAAATGAAAGTTAGATCTTGGGAAACCACAAGATGTTCTAGCTGATGAGATATGACAAGAACAAATAGGTAGACATATTTGATGAGAAGGAATTTTTATTATTTAGATGTGACATGACACGTTACCCCTCAAAAACTGCAAAAAAAAACCCCAGATAAAGCTATTTTAAAAGTTATCAATTACAATAGCTGTCCATATATGTTCATGTATGTATTCATATATAGCCACACACACATATCCAAGCATACAAATCATCAAATAGCAAATAAAATGTGTAGTGGTTCTTTGCCAGGAGAAAAAGCCCATGGTTTTGACCAAGGAACATGGGGAATGAGATGAAGGAAAATGGATCATGAGACTTCAAACAACTAAAAAGTAGGAATGCAGAAACAGAGTAGCTGCTGAAAGGTCCAGAATGCAATATGGTGACCTAGCAGAGATGGAAAGGCATCAAACAGACCTCGGTCACAGTGCGGCACAGCGGGCGACAAGAATCCTCCGTCATTCAGGCACTGCTGGTGAATGCTTTCTGGAAGCTGTTTCCATTTAGGAGCAACATATTCAACTGGCAGAAAGGAAGCAGAAAGCTTTTGGGAAAGCAGCAGGAAATGGGGGTGGGGGATGATGCATTCACCGAGACCTGGGAAAGGGTCCAGAGTGTGCTTGTAAAGGGAGTTAGGAGTCTGGGAGCCAATTTCCCAAACTTACAATTTGGCGATGGATATTTTCAATACTGTGAACTAATTCTCATTTGCAAATAGCAGAGGGTTTGCTTGCTCTTCCTGCGACTGTGCCTGCCACCAGACACGTGTTTTCTGAGTGTATGGGAAACATTTGGATTGGAAGGTCCGACTTTTACTTTAATACATTATCTTGCAAAAAAAAAAAAGAGATGCGACATGATAGCATCCTCCCCCAGTGTGGTTAAAGTTATAAATGTATCGAAGAACAGTGGAGACTGAAAGTCTACCTAGAAGAACAGAAAGAAAAAGATAAGCCAATGTAGCAAGTACACAACTCCTTTCCCCTAAAGAAGATTTTTAAAAAGACGGCTAAGAAAACTGTAATAATACAAATTACCTCTGACGAACAGATAGAGTTTAGAAAAAGCTATGGTCATTGAGGGCAGCTCTGACCCCTGGGGCCACTCACTGTGAATGGCCACACCATGAACCAATAGCCAGGTGCACCTTTGAGGCTCAGAAAGCCTCTGTATTAAAATGAAAGGGTCATCTCATGATGCTTTGATGTGAGATCAGCCATTTCTAATAAAGGGGATTTTTTTTTTCCCTAGACAGGGTTACGGAGAAGAAATCTATATTTAGAAGGATATGTTTACACTGGCAAGCTCTCTTTTAATTAATTTCCATTTATGAAGGAATAGCAGAAGTTGGTGACATTGTTAGCCAGGCATGCAAATTAAAAGGGAACATAATCCTAGTGTACATTTTGGGAAAATAGCCAGTGAGTCTCAGGAGGTAAAATGTACCACAGATGGGCAAGATATTTTTTTTCCTCTCTCTTTCTCTCTCTCTCTTTTTCTTTCTTTCTTTCTCTTTACTCTTTTATTTTTTTCAAGACAGAGTTTCTAGTAGCTTTGGAAACTCACTCTGTAGACAAGGCTGGCCTTGAACTCACAGAGATCTGCCTGCCTCTGTCTCCTGAGTACTGGGATAAAGGGTTGCGCCACCACTGCCTAATAACATAGGTAGCATTATTCCTAAGAGTTTACAAAACATTGTCTCAGGCTGGGTAGATACCTTAGTTGGTAAAGTGTTTGCTCTTATGAACTTGCATCTGATCCCTAAAATCCATGTAAAAACCAGAAACAACACAAAACAAAGAAATAAACTTAACAAAACAGGAGTAGGAGCTATGCTTGCAATCCTAGGGTGGGAGAAGTGGAAGCCAGCAGCTCCCTACGACTCTGGTGAGCTAGTGTAGCCAGAACCGAAAGCTCCAGGGCCCAGTGAGAGAACCAAAACCAAGGGAGATGGAGTCTAATGAAGGACACCTGTGGATGTCCTTTAGCTTCTGCATGCATGTGTCATATGTGTACCTGTAAAGTTTGTACACCACACACACACACACACACACACACACACACACACACACACACACACACACACTGCCTCCTACCCTCAAATCTAAAGTTATGGCTAAGAACTATCAGAAAGCCTTTCTGGTGGTCCTGTTTTGTTACAAACAGCAAAATAAATTAGCATCCATTAACGTCCAGAACAATACGAGGGGTCAGTATCTGCCACATCGAGGATCTTCTGAGGGCGTCTTTGCTCAGAATTATGAGCCCGTTCTATTTTTTGATTTTAACTGTATAGCAGAAGAACATCATGTTTTATGAACGCATGTCAGGTTTGAAAGAAGCAAGCCTCATAAAAGACAACTAAGGAAATATTTGGAGGCACAACTTCAAAAACTCCCTTCCTTCTGTTTTCCCACATTTGCGAGCAGGGAAAGGATTTGTGAAATGGGGCCTGTTACGGGCATTGAAAAGACTGGCTCTCTTTCATGTTTATAAATTTGAACATATGTAATAAAATGGAGAACATACTAAATCGGCCAGGCAGCTGTGGATTCCTTTTTGAAAGATTATGAATATTTCTAAGCTCAGAGGTCCCTTTACCCATAACCATGCTCACCGGTGACAGGGAAGCTATTCAGAGGCCCTGGTGTCGGGATGTGCTGGTTTCCAGGCTTACACATACATGTCATCTCCTTATAGCAGAAGGGTGCACCTTACATGGCACAAGGCTGAATTGTCTAGATGTCATACTCTCAGAGATCCCCTCCCTTCCAGATTCAGCAGCCTCAGTGTCTCCGGTTATTTCTCTTGATGTGTCCCCCTTCTTCCTGGCACTGGCTTTATGCTTGCTTCACTTCTGTCTTTGCCCTCCCTGGACCTGGAGCTTCCTGAGAGCAGAACACAGGGCTTATGACATCATGGTGAAAACACAGGCATTAGAGACGGATGCCTGGGTTCCAGTCCTGACTTTACTACACACTAGCTGTGCGACCTCAGCAACTTACTGGACCTTTCTGAGCACAGTGCCCTGCCTCGCCATCTTCTTTGGAAGCAAATGATACCTGCATTACGTTCTCTACTCAAAATTAAGTATGCCGTTGCAAGCAAATCACTTAATATGACCCCTAAAAAACAAGCATGTCATAAATAAGTTCAACCAATATTCAATACTATATACTTATACCAAACACAGCACTCAGACGCTCAACAAATACTCATGAAATCAAATTGAATGCATTCACATCAGAATATTTCATAGGCATTCCTAACGCAGTTAAAGACACACAGAGATCATCAAGCCTTCCTCAATGTCTTGCTTCCGTGCCTAAGCCTCAGCCCCACCAGCACTAACTGGGAAGGTTGCTTGCTTCCCTTCCCATCTGTGAGATTTCTGTCTTCATTAACCTGGCCAGGGGCAGGGGCAATGAGAAACAGGGCACAGACTGTCTATGAAAAGCAAACCTGTATTCACAAATTGATGTTTATGGAACAAAGAGCTGAAGATGGTGTGCACACATCATTCCCCCAAACTCTAGGCCTCCTTTTTTTCCCTTCTATGAAATGAGGGCCCAGGCACAATGTGACTTGCTATGAATCACTGTAATAAAAGGGGAGACAGCACACAGAGGGGACCTCGGGGCTGGGTCTAAAGACTCAACTCACACATTTAGGAAAATCAGGTCTCCCCACTCAGTCCTTTGACTCCCTTGGAGACAAGCCAGTGTGTGGCTTTGTACACTGCAGGCATCACTATCAGGACTCTCATCAAGTCTGCACAGAGTGTAGTTCCAAAGGGCCTCTTGGTTTGCAGAGCTCAGAGCAGCTTGAGTGCTGAAGTCCTTGAACTTGCCATAGATAGTATGTTGGGTAATTCTTCCTAAGGACTTTTGAATTCTCTAGTGGCAAATTAGGAGATTCAAAGATTTCATACATACTAAACCTGAATGCCAGACTGGCCACTTTCAATCCCTAAACTGAGGGCAGGCACACAGAAAAATTCTAGGAACTGTGAGATGCTCTTAGAAATCTCAAGTCCATGAGGAAAGCTGTGCCAGGGAAAGTGGCTGCCTCCTTGGGCTGTTTTGAATGGCCTTAGTAATTATGAGAAGAATGTACCACCCTCATTAGCAGACAGTCAGCCTTTGCCAGAACTGCAGTTACTGAAGTTCAGCATTGTTACAAAGACAAGAGGGACCCTAAGTCATCACTTTACATGTCATGGCCCAGACCACCCAGAGAGACCTCTTGACCTAAAAACCAACGGAAGAAAAGAAACTTCTATTTAATCAGAATGGGAAACAAACAAACCAATAATGAGGAAGAACTCTTCTCTTCTGAGGAACATATGTAGAAGGTTCCATTCATGAGAGGTCTCTTCCCGCCCTATGGCAAAATCCCATTGGCCCATGTTCACACACAACAAATTTAGACAAATCACTCTTGTCAAGATCAAGGGCCAAGTGCAGAGAGACTGGAGGTCAAGGACTGCTCAGCACAGACTAGGGAGAGGAAAGGCACGCTTTCCTTTCCCCTGCCTTGGAAGTTTTTAGATCTGCCTCAGAAAACTGCACCATGAACGACAGGTTCTAAAAGGCTGCTCTTTAATATTTTGAATGTCCTGTCCTGCTTCATGCAACATCACAGGAAGATAATTCTCCAGTGTCCCTTCTAAAGGCTGCAGATGCTCCAATGGAGTATGAAGTTGACCACTATAGAGAGAAATCTTTTGGGGGACAGTGGCCAACATGACAGGATACTGGCCAATCTCTTTAGGGCTAGGGGAACTAGAAACTAAACAAATGCGCTTTATTTTCAGCAAATCAGTGTTGCAAAAGGGTTATGGGACCCTGTTTTCACTCAACAAAGGACAGAAATTCTTTGGGAAATTGTCAAAAAATAAACAAACGACCCCACAGGGTGACACTCTCATGTAATCCCAGCATTTGGGCTACAACCATAGGAGGATTAGAATAATAAGGCATTCTTCAGCTACGTAGTAAGTTCAAGGCTAGCCTGAGCCACAAAGGAAGACTGAACAGATGACTTGGACATTGGAACAGCTTTATACATGATTCCAAGGTCATGAAGGTAACTTCAAATTCTGCTCATTTAAAGAGCTGCAAGCATTGCTCATTCTAGTTCTGGCTGCACCCTCGGTCAGATTCACAGCATAACAGGGCCAGTCAGGAAAGATGAAAAAGCCAAGCCATGGAATGGGATGAGCCTGCCTCACAGGCTGAACAGACAGCACAGCTTGAAGGAGTGAGGGAGTGCTGATGGGGGTTGCATTCTTTGAGCAGAATCTGGTATGGGAGGATGTGGCTCTACACTTAAATGTCTTTTGGGAACAGAAGGGAAGGGAATGACTCCAAGTCAAGCAGATACGGTTAACCCGGGCTTGTTTTAAAGCCCGGTGATAAACAGGCAACCTCAGGACAGTCCAACATGCTGCTTCATCTACATTCATATATGTTTTTAAAGATGTTCTTTGGATTGGGCTGTGGAGGACCAATCCAGAGCTGGAACCCACATGTGCAAGTCAAAATGAAGTCCCTCTCTGGGCAGAATATTGATCACTTACTTTCTGCTCCAGTTGGGTTTTATTCACTATGTTTCTGAGTGTAGACTAAGAAACCCCAAGGGCTGAAAGATTTATCTTCCTATTTCTTTCCTGCAAAGCAGAAGCCACATGGGTGTCTGAAGCTTCCAGTCTGCCACCCATACACCTACCTGCGAGTTTAAGGCAGGGAGATACAGCTTGGAGCCAGCCTAGAAAAGGCCTCCTTGTATGCAGAGATGCAAGCAAATGACCTGAGGTTTGCTTGGCTCCTCCAACTTATGTCATCTGTACCAGGGATACCTGGACAATATTTGCTGGACCTCTGGGCCCTCCTGCCTCACTATACCCAGTACAGTCCAGATAACTCCCTCCAAGACAATTCAGGAAATATGCCTTTCTGCCATCTCAGAATCAAGTCATTAAGCAAAGAACATGGAGGGGTGGGGACAAGGGAAAGGAAGATGCAGAATTAGTGAGCACTTGTCTTTAAATGTATGGTAAGGGGTTTGACAGAAAGTAAAAGAATTTTCTTACAAATGCCTGGGTCCCTCTACAGCATACTGAATAGTTCTTTCTCAAAAGAAATAAAGGAAGAAAGAAAAAAAGGGGGGAAAAAGTAGGTGGGGGAAGAAAAAGAAAAAGAAAAGAAGAAATCCCATCTACAAGGCCAGCTTTCTGTTTTCTTGGAGAACACAGCTCTTTTGAGGTGACACAAGCCAGGTTACTTGCTCTTCTGCCCCAGAACAGACTTCCTCATTTCTATGAATGTTCAAATCCCTTGTATACAATGGAGTAGAACTTGACACCCTCCAGTATCCTTTGGTACATCAACTCTTGATGACTTACATTGCCTAACACAATGGAGAGCCTGCATTAATTGTTATTATGCTGTGCTGTTTAAGGAACAAGCACACAGACAAAGGTCTTCAGGTGTTCAAGTACAAACACAATCTGCAATCACCTGACTGTATAATACTTGTGAGTAACAGGAGATCATTTTGTATTTGAGCATCTTTGATCAGCGATTCGTTGAATCCATGGAAATGGAACTACGGAAAGGCAAAGGGAAGAAAGAAATTTGCACTGAAACTATCAGAGTGGCCCATTAGTTGGGCAAAGACTAGACAAACAAACACAAACAATCAAAAAACAGAGGCTTGTGAACTTCGAAGTGAGATTGACTGGAGAACTTCAGTAGAACAGGGCAGGCACGGTGCTTTCTGGAGACTCACTGTGATGGGCAGATATTTAAATTAAACCCACTACATGTTCTTCAAGAGAATAGGGAAGTATAATATATTTTATGATTAGTTGAATAAAATTGTTAAAAATTCAGTGCATCATAAGAAGGAGTTTCAATTGCTCTCCCTGACCAACCAATATTGGGATTACTAACCTAATTTAAGAGCCACCAGTGAGTCTGTTCTTATGTGACACATTTTTTTTTCTTTTTTGCACCTGCCCTTAAGAGGAGACAGACATGGGAATGAAGAATGTCCATCAGACTGGGTTGAGAGTGAATTCTACCATTTTACCAGTGTACCAACTTTGATACAAATGTACCAAAACTGAGTGAGTCACTTAATATCTCTGGACCCTCCTTTCATTCCTGGCTCATAAGTATAGAGGAGTCAGCAGCTCCCTCTTAGGACAGCTAAGAAAGCAAATGTGCAAGCATTAGTGCGCAGCCAGCCCTCAGCATAAAGTCTAGCACCTAGAAACCATGTATAGGTTAGCTACCACAGGACAGCCATTGTCATGCTTAGTGCAACTTTACCTCTTCCAGTTCCCTATGCCACAATTCCGTAAGCTGCCAATGACCTCACCAAAACCTGCCGCAGAACCACAGGACCCCAGTTTCTTTTCACTCTGCAAGGCTTGGTGGCCTTATGTGTTCTGCTGAGCAGAATTTTCTCCCAGCCCCAAGTTAACACTGGCAAGCTGGAACAATGACCACAAAGATGTTTAGAGGTCTGATTCTTTTACTAAGCACAGTATAGGCACTTTTTAAGACTTAACACTCTGGCAATAAAAATTAAGTGGTTACATAAGACCACTATCAAATGACAAAGCCATGATTATGTGTTTGTTCACCACCAAAACCTTCAGAGGAATGGACACTGGCTGCGAACTAGCATTGAATACACATAGCCTCAACATCCATGACAACACAGTCAAGTTTTTATTAAAACCAAGCAAAACCTGATGTCTTGAGAGTTAAAAAAAAAAGTAGAAGTAACCATTAAAGAGAACTTATTAAAAGTCCTGTTGTACCTGGTTAAACTAAATCTGTGTTAAATGTAAGAACCAAATAACCTATAAAATTGTAAATGTCACTCACAGCCTAACGTAGCCTCTTAAATTACAGTGTGAACAATACAGATCAAATGTTACTTTTTCCTTCGTTAAGTGAATTTAAACCAGAAGACATGAAGACATGAATTTGTTTCCTAGGGAGAAAAATTAAGGAGATCTTTGGCTTGTAGTCATTGAATATGTACCTCAAAAATGTATACCGAATCTTACATTTAAGGAAGAAGTCCACTAAACCAGTGTATCAACTGATAGGTCACTTTGTTGTGACAAGTTTAACAGGTTTTGATAAAGATCAGACAGAGGTAAACACTGAAGAGAAGAAAGCCTGCCTACGCAAAGGGAACACCACTTTAATCATCTAGCTTTTTGAGGAGCACAGATTCTGTTCCAAGGGGTGTTTGGTCATGAACTACCTTGCTTGTTTGGGGTCACTTGAATTCTGCCTTTGCTCCTGGCTACCCCACAGTCACTCATATACCGCACTGTATTGATGATAGTGCTTTAATTTCCCCATTCACAATTATAGTCATTTACATGTTTGCCCATGCGAAACATGAAGGTGATTTGTGTGCATACAGACAGATTGTACAGCTGGTTACAGGGGCTCATCTTCCTGACCCACTGTCCCAACATCCTTCCCAAATATAACTTCCAATTAGGTGCTGCCATGGCTGCAACTGGAGAAACAGCCTTCCCTCAGGCAAGCAACTGCTCAGTATTCAGAGGAGTCAGGGGTCTCCTTTCTGAGGCTAGAGACACATACATCTCAAAGTTTGTGTAGACTTCCCAATTACCAATTCCACACACAGAAAATCTGCCCCAAGTTCAGCCTAATGTCTAGACAGAGCAGTGTCAATACTTCAGGCGCTCAAGGGGGACAAGCAGGTACATCACTAAGAAAAAGAGCCCAGTGTATCCTTCTCTGTGTAAAGGAAGCTGCCAGCTCCTGCTGACTGCTAGCTCTGTGGGAAAGGAGCGAGAGGCCGTGGGTTGCCAGACTCTCAATTTTCAAATAAAGCCAGAAACCCAGACTATCCTGTAAAAATCTGATTCTTAAATTCTGGCAACCAATTCTGAACCGTTTTTGAAACATGGTGTTGGTTTGCCCAAACACTTCTCTTGGCCACATGAAGCCTACAGGCTGCCAGCTGTGGAGGTGGCAACCCCAGAGGTCAGGAAACACGAAGAGCAACTGCTCCTGCAACAGACTTACAAAGGACCAGCCAACAATGATGCGGGGCACAATGCATGCCCACTGCTTTGATCCCTGTTACACACTCTGACAGGGATGCAGCTGCCCCCATTGAACATCTAAAGGAAAGTATGCAGGGACAACCTTGCCTAAGCTTTCCCAGGCGGACTTGGATTTGGGTCAGCCTAACTTTAAACTCCATCCGGTTTCCACTAAGTCACATGGCTTACATCTTGTCACAACAACCAAAAATGTTTAAGAAACCTCAAAGAAAGGGCCTCTGGTTTGATTGTGAAATCCGCCCCCCACCCCCACAACAGGCTCACATGTTTGAAACACTTGGTCCCTAGCCAGTGGTGTCCCTTTGGAGGGCTAGGGAACCTGGAGGACGTAAAGCCTCACTGGAAGGAAGAAGTGTGTCACTCGAGGGGTGGGTCTTGAGGTTTTTTAGTCTGGCCTCACTTCCTGTCTGTCTGCTACTTGCTGACAGCAAACACACTTTGACAAGCACCTCAGCCCTCTGCAGCCACAGCCTCCTTCCTGGGATGGAGTATATTCTCTCTTAAACCATGAACCAAAATACACCGTATTTTAAAAATTGTTTTCCTCTGGTATTTTACAACAGAAAAGACTAAATGAACTAACTTGAATAGTCTGATGTGCCTCCAGGTTGTCTGGTGGGGTATGTACTGTGCTACCCACCGTTATGGGGGACAGTGGGCCCATGGACGAGTCTAAGCATGTTCAGCCATGCTTCGAATGTCTGACCTTCAATGGGGTGATTGCTGGCTGGTAGGCCATTGGCCCAGGTAATCTCAACATCAGGCTTCTAAGTTCATTTGCGAGTAAAAACGCTTTTAGAAGTAAGAATTCAAGAACTCAAAACTAGCCACTCCTTTGAGAAGCTTTTAACTCCATGATCTTTATGTCTATAGGTTTCCCATGAAACCAGTTGATTCTAATCTGATTATTCCAACATCAAAGAGGAAAAAGGGCTCAACAGCAAATGGGTCAGAGGCCAAGCACTTTACAAAGGATTCATCGACAGTCTCTCCTTAATTAAATTAACTTAATCTAGTTTCCATATTCCTTGATTTTTTTTTCAAAAATGAAAGCAAAAGCAACTGAAATCCAGAAACAGCACGCAGGCTGTAATTATAGCTTGCCTTCATTTCACAGGACAATACAGCCACTGTGAAGGGTGCAACTCCCGCCTCCAACCTCCTGCTCTGACCACTTCATAAACAAGCTCCTATTCTTTATAGTACTTGCCGAATTTTCAAAACTTCTAACCACCACCAAACCAAACCATTCCTTATTTTCAGGTCCAAATGCAGCAAGAACAATAATAAAACACACGGCATATTACACATTTGAAGATTTACACGGGGCTGCATTCCTAGCCATGTACTTTTGCAGCCAAAGGTGTCCACTGGAATTGCCCGGGTGACACAGTCTACACAGCAGGCAGGATATCTGACCAATATCTATAGGCACCACTATTACTTTTGGGACTCCATCAGCTGGGTCTGCACCAGGGAAAGCTTATGAATGTGTAACACATAAGATAAACCAACAGGGAGAAAGGCAAAAAGATATAGCTATAGGAGCTACCTACCATCTGGTGTCTCAGTCTCTGCCTTCTGTTCCACTAACCTTGAGCGACCTTTGAGAAAACACATCCCTACCTTCTCTGTCTATCACAGGTAGGCCACCTTTCATCAAGGCTTACCTGAGCCCTGTACAAAGGGCACACAGCTTCACACTCCTTACTCCACTCAACTTTGCTTTAGTTTTTGTTTTTTAATCAGACCGTTTAACTTATCATCACGGATATCACAAAGCATTGACTTCTTGGTTTATTTCTCATTTACGTCCCAGTCATTCCTACCAGCATAGTGCCTTTATATATTTTCTTCTTTTATAATGCATGGCTCTTCAATAATTAAACAAGATGTTTTTCTGTTAGCTTTTCTGAGATAAGTCTTACTATGTCACTCTTGTTGACTTAGCACACACAATATAAGACCAGAACTTGGGGCGATCTTCTTGCCTCTGCCTTCTGAGTGCTGAGACTGTAAGGGTGCTGTATCACAGCCAGCTCATATTCGTGGAGTAAACTGATATGCAAGGGAGTGAATAGCAGATTGTCAATGATCTCCTGTGTGCAGTACAGTGAGGCTGCTTCACAAAGCAGGGTTGCTGTTCATTGCCTCCCCTGAAGCTCCCTTGTAATGATTGACATGTAGGGATAAGGGACCAAGTCAGTGGGCAAATGAAGGGCATTCTTTAGTTTATTCTAAAATTCTTTAACTACACTGGCAAGAACACATTATTTCTCCATGCTTAATCAAGTTTCCAATGGAGAAACACAGCCAGTGGAATACTAGTCAGCTTTAAAAAGGAGGGCAGGGAAGTATGTCATTTATGAATACGTGGATAAATGAAATAACCTATTTCGCCATAAACCGGGAATCTAATAAAGTAGAGCTCACGGAAGTAGATCAATGAATATCAGGGGCTAGGGAGAGGTGGAGAAGGAGAGAATGGGGCTGCTGGCCAAACAAGTTCAGTCAGAGAGAGGGATAATTATAATAATAATTAAGAGACTACATTCCAATGTCTCACCATAAAAAACCAGGCAAAGATCGTCACTAATATGTTAGCTGGATTTAATCATGGCACATTGTGTGAATACGCCAAAAGGTATCCTATCATAGCTTGTAATGTAAGCAATTATTAACTGCCAATATCTATATTTTTAAAGATTGCAATAGAAGTTATATCCTGGGTTTTGGTGGGGATATGACACCCTTTTTTTTTTGAGGCAAATTCTGGAGCTAATTAGATCTTTTAAACGCTGACTTTATTATTTTAACTCTGTAGAGATTAGAGGGAGGAGCAGGCTCACAGCACCCTCCCAGAAGGAATGCTTGTGGGAAGGAATGTGGCTACAGGAATAGGAAGCATGGGAAACAACACACTTCCTCCACAAGCTCCTGCTGAAGATCATGCTCCTGATCCCAAGGGTTCTTGATCATGCAGCAATGAGCACATGTCATTCTGCCATTTGTGTACAGTGGCATGCCTCAGGCTCCAATGGCCAACACAAATGATTTCTGGTTCACCAAGCCAAACCCAGAGAAAATTGGTCCTGCCTAGTCATGTACTCAGAGAACATCAGTTTCTCCTTCTTTCCAAGAGGGCAGTACCTCTCTACCCTGATGACGTCAGCCTGGATGGGAATTCACTGATAAAATGCACCTGGAGGAAGCTGTGTCCCTCTGAGCAGGTTAAGGACCAGCACCTGCCACCCGTCCTCCCTCCCCCTCCCGCCCCTTTCCCTTGAGACAGCACTGACTCAGTTTCTTTGGCCTGGACCAGGAGGTTGATGACACAGGCCAGACCTGCTGCTGACTCCAGAGAGAAAGAGAACATGAGCAAGAAATAAAGCAGCCTTGCTCATTGTCACAGAAGAACTTCCTGTAAGCAGAATGATAAACTGCTATCGGTTTTTGAGGTGATTACTTCCTCGTGTTCCAGTCTGTCATCAAGACATGCCAATCAGGCCTTGGCCAGACCATAAGAGATATTTACGCTCTCTCTACACCTGGAGGGAGACTAAATGAACATCAACCATTCATGTGCCCAGCCAAGCAAAGGCCAAAGCATTTCACCTAAGTCATGTGCTTCCCATACTCTCCACTCCCAAGGGAAAGCCAAGGCCTGGGAAGACCAGAACCAGATACTCGTCCACACAGCTGCTTTCTAGGAGAGTAGCTTGTGAAAGTTTCACTTGACAATTCACATGGAGGGGGTGCGCAGTGAAAACAACTGCCACTTAGGTCCATAATTAGCATAATTGCCCACTTATTCCTGCACTCCCTGAACTGTCACTCTCTGTCCTTTCAGACAATGCAGACCTGGCATGTAATGGGCATCTGGAAGGCAATTCCAGAAGAGTATTTACTGTGCACCCACATGTGGAAGACTGCGCTCATCTAAGCCACAGCAACTCCAGCAAGGCCCTGAATCAGCCAGCCTGGGATTTAACTGCAGGTTGAGGGAGAGTTTACAAGGATATGAATTGAGAGTAACTCCTTAATTATATATTTGAAACTCTGATGTAAAAGAAAACTATGATATGATCTAGACAAATCCCCATAATACTTTCTCTCCCTCTCAATGTGACTGAGATAAAATAACAACAAAGGTTCTAAAGAGTATAATTAATATCTCTTTTCGGGAAAGGCACAACTTCTGCTCCTGGTAATAATCACTAAGGTCTATGCTACCACACTCCACAGTGAGCCATCTGTAGCAGAGTGTACTAGCATCTGGTAACTGCCAGACAGCAACTGCGTATCCCAGAGGCATTAAACTTTCATTTAATTGAACCAGTTAATAAAGCACCAAGAACACACTCTGATGCCAGATCTCACCTTGAATGTTTGTAATCCTTGCAGCTTGTCTGCAAAGGACTAGGTGGGATAGAAATGTGGGGATGGGTACACAATGGGCTCACCAATGATGAACCTTGTGGAAATCCATGGTCTTACTTGACAGCTCAGCATCCTCTCTCCCACGATTGACACCTGAAGATGTGGCTTCGCTGGTATGCTAGGTATGCAAGTCATTCCAGAGTATCTGCTGTGCCTACTGCGCACAACACAGAGGCTCTGCCCAGCCCAGAGACTTCCAGCTGCTTCTAATCCTGAACATGGAGAACTTATTTTAAGAGACAAAGGCTTCTTTAAACCAATATCCATAATTTACAGACTGGAAGGAGGGCCCTGTGTCTAGAATGCCACACATGTTCCTCAGCTGTTCCCATCTTTAAATCACCCGTGCTGGCAGGTCCCTACATAGGAGGACTAGGTTTTCCATACTCAAGACCTACTGTCTCATAGATGAGCTAAGAAGCAATGGATTCCACCAGAAGTATGGCCAAATGACTCGACTTCTATGGGGGGGGGTATATGGCGGCAGTAGGGCGGATGCTCTTGAAGACTGTGCAGCTCAGTAGAGCTCAGAGCCACTACTCCACTGCTCTGCTGAAGACTGGCCAGAGGGTCACATGACCTGGGACTCTCGGTCATGGTATCAGTTTGAGCACCAACAAGAGGAGGTGCCTCTCGTGGCCCTGTAGAGCATGCAGTGAATACAACTTTAACCATGTATGAGAGACTGTTAGCAAACCTTGCACCTCTCTTGCAAGTAGTTAGGGTGATACAGGTAGGCAGGTATGTAAAAGTAGTTAGGGTGATACAGGTAGGCAGGTATGTAAAAGTAGTTAGGGTGATACAGGTA
>JAQHUG010000079.1:6418198-6452622 GCA_028555095.1 Dicrostonyx torquatus
CATCCCTGTCCCATGTCAGCTATATCCTCACTTTCTATCCAAGCAAGAGATACAGAAGACCCAGGCAAGCTGAGGCCAAAAGATGGGAGAACTTTATGTTTCAGAATGGTTGCAAAGAACAGAGTCCCCACCTCCTACTGAACTGCACTTGGCTCCCAGCTTGAACAAATAAAGAACATCTGCAGTGTTATGCTACTGAAGGTTCAGGCTGATTTCCACTGGTGATGCTTAGCTGGTGTATTTGGAAATTCCAGGCAATGAGCTCAGCTACATTGACCTATAGAGTATTTTGGAATAGTAGACAGGACTAGCTGATGGAAGAATCAACATGACCCGAACATTAACCTCCACAAAATTTGGGGGGTGAGAGTCCCCATCAGTACCCAGTTTACTACTCTGAAGGGGATTTCTGGACCAGAAGGATTCCTCAGGTTCCATCTGGTCTCAACTGCGTTTGGGCATGAATCCCTAGAACACATTTCCCATAGCAAACAGAATCATGCCTACTTGCCCCAGGCCGAGACCACTTCTCCAGTGGTCTCAGACACCCAGAGATGCATCCAGATTTAATTTTCCACCTTCCTTTTATACTTCAGACTTAGAGGAGTCTTGCATCTGTGTTCCAGCAGCCACAAAAAGGCCTTCTCTAATTGCTTCTCAATGGAAAGCAGAGACTTCTCATTTCCTCACATAACACGCACACTCTCCACATATTCAAGTACAACATGGTCATCTCGCTTTCTGTAAATACTGTCCCCCAATCCTACCCTTTCATTGGCAGAGAAAAGCCTCTCAAATCAAACTAATACTCTTAAAGAGGCAATGTAGTGGTTGTTTTTTTTCCTTCTTTCTTTTTTCTTTTTTTCTTTTGGTTGGAAAAATGAGCTTTGCCAGAGGACTGGAGACTCCAATTACACGTATTTACCTATGTGCTTTTATAGTATACATAATTCACAAATTGCAGGCCGCCTTTTATGCTGCACACTATGCATTTTAAAAATGTATTTATGATGTCAAGCTATTTCATCTGTGGTTTCTTGAAGCGACTCCTCACTCGGAGCATTTCCTGGCCTTTCCCTCTATAAAGCAATGAGCTAACCTTCAAGCACTTCAGAGTTTTGCAGGCCTCATTTTACATCCATTTTTTCCCCTCCTGCATAGAACATTTGATTTTTCATCTGGTTTTCATTTCACTCGACGATGTAGGTAAAGGCAGACTCTAGGCCTGGTAATTATGCCCTCATGGCAGCTCCGCTGATGCACACGAGATGTCTGCTAATTACAATGAAAGGCTGGCTCCCTGCCTCAGAGAGTGGCTGCGTTTGCAAAGGTGTCTATTGGGCCTTAATCTGCTTGCTTACAAAAGAGCAATAGTAACCAAGGTACTCTGTTGTATCAAATTATATCCTTAAAGAAATGTTAACTTTATAAAACCATCCTAGAGGCTTTGACAAAAGTATACAGCACTACTTCCCATGTGGGGAGGAAGCAGGAAACCTGTTCCCACTCTTCAAGATGGACAACAGACGGGTCAGCCTCACTAACTTTTCCTTTATGCAAATATTTAGCAATGTAATGATTCCTCAGATCCCAAGGGTTGGCTCATTGGCATTCTTAGAACAGATTTCATGGCACAGGTCACTCTCAGCTTCTTGGTTTTGAACTACTACATATGCTGAGGAAGTCATGCCCACTTTTAAATTATGTCTACTCAACGGAAGTTTTAGATGCTTATAGAAACCACTAGACATAACCTTTGGAAACGAGGTCACGGTAGGTTGAAAATGGCCACCCTTGCTTTTGCTAGGCCTCTCAGAAAGAGGAAGAGTCTATTTCCTTATTGAAGTCTGGGTTAGCCTCATAACTAACAGAGACCATCAGAACCCTGGAGATGTGTTGAGTAGCCTCTCACTCTTGAGCGAGGTTTTAAAATAGCTTCTACTTTTCCCTTCATGTTGTTCTGCATCTGTCCCATCAAAAAATTTGTGTGAGCTTCTTAGAGCAGATAGGACCACAGAGAGGGACTGACCTGACACCTAGTACCGATTGTTGGGCATGGGTGAGGCCATCTGGGTCAAACCATCTATGCCAGCTGTAAAATGAGAGCAGCAGAAGATAGCATAGTTAATTTCCATATTTACAAAGTCACTTTTGTTATCGTTGTGTGTGACATTTGGACTCATCTGTGTGGGTGTATATAAATTTGTGTGCTAGATGAGGCCAAAAATGGACAACTGGTGGCTTCCTCTATCATTCCCCACCGTGTTTTCACTGTTTGTTTGTTTGAAACAGAGTCTCACACCGAATCTGGCGCTTGCTGATTGGCTAGGCAAGCTAACCAGTGAGCTCTGTGGAATTCACCTGTCTCTGTATACCCAATATTGGGGTTACAGGTGCATGTTGTTTGTGCCTGGCTGAGTTTAGGGTTTCATGCTGATACAGCAAGCACTTCCCCAGTCCTTGGTATGCATTTTAAGTGACAAATTTGGGGCTGGTTTGTTTTATAGCAAACTCGACAGCTGAAATGAGAAATGAAAAAAAAAAAGACTAGCAAAGAACTATTTCTAATATGAATTTCTACACAATGCCAGATTTAAGGTGCCACTGAAAACACATCCTCGGAGGACTAATTTTAAAAGCAAACCAATGAGTAGTTACGAGGAGCACAAATGCACTCACAGCATGGGCAGAAAATGGATACTGGAATGCTATGTGAGCGAGGATTTATGGGTGCAGAGGAAATTCTGCAATACATTCCACTTCAGAGGCTCTGTGCTACCAACCGCTTAGGCAGAAGTGAGCCCAGCAGGCTTTGAAAACCTGTTGGCTGAAAAAGGAAGCTGTCCCGAGATGATGAAGATGCTGGTGTTAAATATGCACAGGGAGTTTTCATAAAACTGGCCATGAAATATAGCTCTTAAAAAGACAGCTTTTTTACCTTAGCCTGCTCTGTATGGGGTCTGTTTAAAATCTGAAGTTTGGAGCGCACTGAAAATAGTTTTGGGGCTGCATTTGGTCCTCTTGGTGGCATCTATAAAGGTGACATAGTCAGGCTGGTTCCCTCTAAAACAAAAATGATGCCCCCACACTTGTTTGTGAATCTTTTCCTGTAAGAAATGATAGGATTACCCTTTAGAATGGAAGATAGTACTCTATAAAACAATAAAGCAACACAGCATAACAAAAGATTGAGAACTGTAGTTGGCATGAGGTTACTCCGTGGAGGTATAAGAACTTATATTTATTTTCCAGAAAACATTTCAGCTAATTAAATTACTTCCTGAGCAATGCCTAATTAACCACTTCTTAAAATACATCTTATTGTTTGAAGTAATCAAGGGATCAAACCGTCTAATGTATAGTAAAACTTTTTGAGAAGCAGAGATGTTTGGGAAATTTGCTGAGCCTTTTTAATTCCATTTGCAGAGGTTAGCAAGGAATTTGGGTTGAATGTTGGCAAAAAAATTTTTGCTTCACTTGATGAAAATATGTTCTGGATGCTTTTCCAGTCATCCGAGTATGACTCTTTTGTGATATATTTATATATTTAAATTCAAACCCTGACTTGAAAACCCTTTTTTGTCTACCAAAATGACACATGTCCATTACAGAAAGTACCAACATTTCAAGACTGAAGACAATATAATCTCCCTTAATCTTACCTTTCAGGTATGTTCAACGTAGGCTCACATTCACTAAGCACACAGTGTAAGTCACTGGTCTAAATTCTTCATGTGTATTAATCCAGCTCATCTACCTTAGCCCGTGAGTTACCTCATTTACAAACGAGGAAACTTACTCATAGTTATCTTGGTTACATCACCTGTCAGCCACGAAGGGGAGAGGTGAAGGCCTGAGCTATTATTTTCAAAACCGGTACTTACCTGCATTCCGATGCGTCCTTCCAGGCATTTGTCTGCTCTGTGTAATTTTTTCACCATGTTGGTGGTGCTGGGGCGGGGCTATTTTTTTCTTTTGAGAATTCAATTAACTTATAGCAGTCGTCTTACCTTTGTCAACGTGTCCTTATCTATCTTCTAATCCACACTATTCCATCCCAGGCAGTCTGTCACACTGTGACCTAACTCAGTGTGTCATGCAGGTCACTGTGCCCCGAGTACACTAGAACTTCATCTGATTTCCAGCTGCTGCTTCCTGATAGCACTTTGGTTTTAGTCAATGCTAGAAACACTTGGGTGCCTGGTAAGCTGAGGGCCAGTATCCCAGCAATTAATTTTTTGAAAACTCTTTGCCAAGCGAGGTGCTAAGCTTCAGCCGTCTGTGTGCAGGGATTACAGGTGTGAGCCCCACTCCTGCACTTTAAATCTTAACTGGCATTTCTAACAGATAAATGGATACTTTTAATTTTTTTAAAAAAATTCCTTTCAGATTTTTGTATCTCCCACACTCCATTTTAAAGAAAATCTTGCTATGCAGCTGGCACCAACAGGTGCCAGAGACATGCCTCATAAAACTAGACCAACTGCTTGACTCGAAAATGAAGTACAACGCAGAGCGTGGGCTCAGAAAACTTAATCCTGGGGGGCACAACACAGGATTTCTGGTTCTCTGGCAGACAAATGAAGCTGACCAGAGATGAGTAGGTGTATGGAAGGGAGAGTATGTTTACCTGCCTAACTCAGATTCTGCCCCTTTTATCGGTTACTATCAAAAGAAGTACACGATAATTAAGAAGGTACACAGGAAAAATGTTAGAAGTCATATACTCTGATTTGGGGAAGGACTTACCCAGCAGTGCACCACAGACAAAACTGTGGGTGAGGTTCTGTATGAAAATGGAGCCCACACAGCCTGCAAACCAAAATCACCATGGCTTTACCTCCGCTCCCAAAGGCGAGCACAGAAGCACATGAACAGAGAAACATTGGCAGCAGCAATCTGCAGGAGGAGACAGTTTTCATCTTCCACCTGGACCACCCTGCTCCTCTCATACACTTAACGGAAATGCCCAGCATTTCTGCTGCCCTTTAGGCCTTCCTGGGTCAAACGCCCACTGTCTCTGGGCAGATCTGGAGGAGAGGAGTCTCACGAGATGGAGGTAGTTGCCTATGCACCTGCTCTGTCTCCCAAGTCTTACAGGATTCTTTCCTTAACATGTCAAGAGGCAACGGCAGTACAAAAGGCTCACCCCAGGATAAAGAGGGTTATAGAAGCCCTTTGGGGAAGGGGGAATCACACTGTGAGGAATCCTACCAGCTGCTGCCTGGAAGGGCATGGAGAACAAGTCCTAATAAAATGCCTTGTCTCTTCATCTACATAAGTAAGATGCCTGCCGAGTGGACAAAGGACAGATGATTCTGGGGACACAAAGAAATCCCATGTGCATTTCTCGAACACTTAATACCACACTAGATACAAAGAAGATAACACACCAGCCTGACCCTGAAGAACAGCAAACAGTGGCCATTCAGACCTGAGAGAGAGAGAGNGCAAACAGTGGCCATTCAGACCTGAGAGAGAGAGAGAGGAGAGAGAGAGAGAGAGAGAGAGAGAGAGAGAGAGAGAGAGAGAGAGAGAGAGAGAGAACATTTTCACAGGGTAGACTCCAGTGGTTCTGGTCTTTAAGACAATGTCAAATCTCAACTGAAACACACTGGTGAAAATTCCTGGATCTTCAGACTCCCAGACTAGAGGAGCATCCTAACAAGAAAGCTTTCAGTGTGAGGCTTTTACATGGCTGAGTCTCTTTTACACAACAGAAGGGCTGTTCAGAGGAAAATTAGTATTTGGAGTTGGGATGGAAACTATGAATCTTTCAAACTAGGCTGATGATGGTTTGGATAGACGCCTAGTCTCTGTGTGTGGAGCCTTGAAAAGGTGGGGCCAAAGGGGTGGAAGTTCAGTAATGAAGAGTATTGAGAACCCAGTGTGTGGATATTCATTCTCTCTCTCCCCCTCTCTCTCTGGCCATCATGAGATGAGTACCTTGTTCTACCACACATCTTCTACCATGATGTCTGCTTCACCATAAAGACAATGGACTAAGCGGATATGGACTAAAGCCTTTCTTAGAAGCTGTAAACCAAGATAATCCATTTCTCCCTTCAAAGACAGTGATCTCAGATATGTTGTCATAATAACACAAAGTTGACTTGACCGAGAAGCAGTTGAAGAGCCCATTTCACCATCTGTCTAAGCCTACTCCTTTACCTAGAACAAAGGCATGACCTAGAAGAAACTGCAGGGGGGCCCAGAATGTAGTTGTTTTCAGGACTGTTCCTGCAGCACCCAAGGAAGATCTAGCACCAACAAGCCCTGAATATCCATTGAATAAGTGAGCACACAATGGTGTAGAACACTGGAAAAAAAGTGACTGGATGATAGTGAGTTCTGTTTCCCTGCTGTGTGAGTTCTCTGGGAGACCCGGAGCAGGATGGATGATGTGGCCAGCATTTCATCAACTGTACGGCGATATTACTTTGGAGTAGAGGGTCAGCTGCAGGCAACACCTAAGGAAGAAATCTGTCCTCATATATTCAGTGATAGTCATGTTTGGTGTTTGGTGTGTGTGTGAGAGAGATAAAGAGAGAGAGAGAGAGAACTGCATGTGTGCACTCACATTAGTGCACAGGTTCAGACACCTGTGAGTGCACATGCAGAGGCTGAGAGTATGTGGGATATACTCCATACTCCTCTATGGGTCTACTATCTCACAAAAACACTTGCCTCTTGATGTTGAGAAATAATCATGACCCAGTGAACATCACTTAGGTACACATTTTTCTGTAATGTTTTCATACAGCCATGGAATTTCAAGTTAAGTTCATTGTTCAAGGATTCTGGAGATGTAATTCAGACTACTCCCTACCTCTTCTTAAAAATAATGATTTATTTATTATTCTAAAATTTCATACATGTGTCCATCGTATTGTGATGCCATCCATACTCCCTCTTCCAACTCTACTCCCAAACCTCTCTTCCTGAACATTCCTCCCACCCAACCACCCAATTTTATGCCCTCTTTTCTTTGTTAATTTTAAAAAACCAGAGTCCAATTAGTACTGACTGTATATGCAAGGGCAACCTACTGGTGACCACACTTCTCAAAAGAATTTAGTGACTCGCTTCTCAGCAGCCATCAACTGCCAGTATCTTTCTCCTTAGCAGGAGTGTGGCCTCAGGAGCCCCTTCATACATTGGTAGAATTGTAAATGGGTTAATTTTGGGTAGGCAACCACTGTTGCCATAAGACTGAAACACACTATAGTTAATACGAACTATTTCCAAAATCTATAAAAAATGGTTCTCTCATTGATACAAACATACAAAAAACACACACAGGTAATACATATCTAAGTGTAATGTCCTCATATGGGGGCTGAGCAGTGGCTCCATCCAATTTTCTATTCTGGAACATGAATACATGCTGAGGGTTGATATGTTTAGGAGTGAGTAGGTTTATTTTTAATTTCATATTATAAGTGAACATGAAATAAAAACTCTGAGTAGAGAGTGGGTTCAACAGCTGGAAGAAGATTCTAGAACTGGCTTCTCTCACCATGATGTCTACATATTTCCATAGAGCCAGGTTTCGGCCCCAGGAAGTTTGTTAACATCCTGGATGAAGGAACAAGTCAGTGCATGCAACGGTCAGGGAAGAATATCTTTCATGCTGCTTAAGACCAATAGCTAGGTGAGGAATTCTAACCTCTCAATGGATTTCCACAACCCACCCTTCCAAAGTACAGACTAACCTGTAGCTTCTCTTTGAGCCAATGCTGGGAGCAGGCTGGCTCATTTCATTTCTGTGGTTTTACAGCGTGAAAATGCTGGAGTCTTACTGGCAGCAGGTAGATTTTTCCTGAAAGCTTATGAGTCATCTTCTGCTGAAGAAACTAAATGCTCAGAAATGTCTTTAAATAAAAAGTGCCCAAAACACCACCCTGAAGTCTATCTCGTGGATGTTGGTACCTCGGACACTGCCCCAACAAAAAGACAGAAGTCAGGCCTGAGAGATGACTTTCTCAGGAAAGTGCTTGCTGCACAAGCATAAAGATGCAAGTTCAATCCCTGGAACCTGCATAAAAAGACAGGTGTGGTCCCAGTGGGAGGGTGGAGACAAGAGGATCCCTGGAGCTCACTGGCCAGCCAACCCAATTACACCAGTGAATTCCTGGTTTAAAACAAAACAAGGTAGATGGTTCCTAATATATGCCTGAAGTTGACCTCTGGACTGCACAGATACATACACACATGATAGGCACATACCTAAATATGTACCAAGAAAGAAAAGGACAGGAGTCACTGCAGAGAAAGCTGGGCAGAACCTGTGCCCTATATAATCCTCTTCTCTAAACTTGTGGTCCATGTATTACCATCTGACTACCTTCTCGTGTGTGTGTGTGTGTGTGTGTGTGTGTGTGTGTGTGTGTGTGTGTTGGGGCCAGAGTCCACATATGGTATCTTCCTCAAGAAACTGACCCTTTTATTTTCTGAAACAGGGTCTCTTACTGAACCCAGAACTTGAAGATTTAGCTATACTGATTGGCTAGGGAGTCCCAAGGGTCCTCCTGTGTCCACATCCACAGCTGAGATTACAAATTCATGTCAAGGCAGCCAGCTTTTATACATTGCTTTGGGGAGGTGGGTGTCGAACACAGCTCCTTCTGATTGCAGAGAAAGCACTTTATCAGCGAGCCATCTCCCTTGGTGTGGACTTTAAGTAGGCTGTGTGCATACTTCCAACGCCATAGCATCTTCTCCACTTTTGCTGAAGCTGCGAGTCTGCCAGGGACTCTCAGCAGAGGTGGGCTGCAGCAGTGCCAGAGTCAATCGAGGCTTGATTCTATTTACTCTTGGCAACTCCCAACTTCCTGGTTCTGAGAGGAAAGGGGGAGGGTGGTTAACAGTCTCATAAAAAAGGCTCCAAAGACTTCTTGGACACCAAAGAACTCTTACAAAACTACATTTTGATGAGCTACATGTAAATGAATCAGAAACATATGGCTCTCATTTCCTTCACAACACGCCAGGGTTTCAGAGGGAAGAGGTGGAAGAGTGCTCACCGTGATGAAGCCACATTCCTGTGAAAATGTTAAGAAAGGGGGTTCAGAACCTAAACAAAGGCTACCATGGCACCCCCATTGTCTGCAGCAGTCCCTTGGCACATACCAGCCAACCTGAGGCACCAGGAAGATCACAAAAGCATGGTATTCCCAAACTGACAGGGCAGTCGAAGACCAGCCTTCTCTGGTGACATGTGGGTACTTGAGAGCATTCTGTAGCTGTCCCTCAAATAGCAGATAATCTGTTGGCTGAGGGGACTCAAGAAGCAGAACACCCAAAACAAGCTCAGTGTCCCTAAGATCTCAGTAAAAGGATAAAGGTGGCATTTTCTTGAGAGGAGAACAGTGAGCAAGTGCGCTACAGTGAAGGAGTTCTGAGCACTCATGGATCTGAGGTTAAAGGAATGGTCTGTCCTGGAGCCATGATGTCCCACTGAAGCTCGGCATCACTTGGATGCCCGGGATGTGAGCTGGGCAGCAAATGGGACAGATAGACTCACTGTGACCTTTGCCTCTACTTTCTCACATAATCATTTTATTAAGCTAACGAAGTTTAGGGGGGCAATAAAGAAACTTGGAACAGGGGAGGTTTCTGGAGAGAGCCCATATGGCAGGTTCAATGATTCAACACCCATTGGTTAAAAATAAAGTGAACTAGACTGTTCTAATTTTATGTCAGCAGGCCAGTGTGTCTAAACCAAGAGATTCTTCCCTAAAGAGGAAAAAAAAGATTAAAATGTATATTTAAAAAGAAAAAAGAATGAAGCAGCAATGAGTAAGGAAGAGATAAAGACAAAAGGAAGGCGAATGAATACTGCAGAGGCCACCAGTCTGGAGAGTGCATAAGAAATAACTCCAAAAGAGCTGCAGAGAGGGAAATGGTGTGAGAAGTGGTACCCACCCCATGTGAAGTAGAGAGCTGGCTGTCACAGAACATCACCCATCACAACAAACTTGTTCTTTCTGATAACCCAAATGCCTGGTGGCATGTCTCCACATGCCTTGGAATGTAGCCACAATCACTTTCTGCTGATAATGCTCGGTGTAATTACACAGCAGTTGCACCCCACCGCTGCCTTCCTCGGAGCTGAAGCCACAGCCTGGTTTTCGCGTTGCTGCAGAATAAGGCCAGCTCTGTTCACCAAGCCCAGGAACTGCAAATACAATGGAGAATGGAACGGCAGCACAGACGTCAGTTTTCATGATTGCCACTAATTAGGGGTCTGCTGAATGCACAGAATAAGGCCTTTTCTTCCCTATTGATGAGCACAGGGCACTTGACCAAGAGAAGAGCCACTGGAGGAAGGACGGGAAGAGTGAGGGGGCCAAGCTGCACTGTCTGTGTGGGCTTGGGTTCAAAGGTCAGTCCTACAATGTCTCCGGAAGCAGAACAACACATAAATACATTCATATGCATTCATTCATATACCAATCGGGAGGGCAGAAAAACACAGTTGTGCAACAGGCTTACACCTGGCACCCGGCAAAGATGGAGCCGTAGAACTGTAGACACTGCATGTGGGCTGTTCACTTCCAGTTTGAGGAAAGCTTTTGAAAAGGAAATGGCAGTAAAGGTCCAAGTTATGGACAGAGGAGAGAGAGAGAGAGAGAGAGAGAGAGTGTGTGTGTGTGTGTGTGTGTGTGTGTGTGTGTGTGTGTGCGTGTGCGCGTGCGCGCACGTTCTTTAAATACAAGTCAAATACAAGATAGATACATCTCCATACAGTCTGTATATTCTGCAGATCAAAGCCCTCTAAGAGGGGTCAGGTGCTACACTTAGGTTAGCTATCACTTCTGGCCATACTGCAAGCTGTCAGGGGTGTCCAATCTTTGGACACTGTGGCACCTTACCGTTATCTGCAAAGTTTGTGTTTGAGAACTGAGTTACAAAAAGAAAAACACTCAGTGTTTTAAGTTTATAAGATGTGCTGGCTACATTCATGGCGATTCCTCCACCACATGCCGGACACTCCTAGGAGCCATGGATGCACTGTCATTCATAGATATTCATAGAGGCCCAGATTGCCTCTCTCAGCAAAGCCTTGCAGCCCCCAAAGAATTTCTTGGTCATTGTAACAATTCTATTGACTCTTAAGGCATAGCCTATTGAAGAGTAGTCTTTCCGGGTCTTTGGCTAAGATCGAGTATCAACAACAGCATCCTCCCACCTCTCTACCCAGCTCTTTTCAAGCCTCAGCTGCCTGCTCATTGATGAGGGTGTTGATTTATGGGGGAAAGGGGAATCGCCCAACTTACATATGAACACAGACGCAAGAAATTTTTATATTAGTAATTAAGGCAGTTTTTAAAAAAGATTTATTTATTTATTTACTCTTGATGAACATTTGTGGATGATAATGACAAGCAAGGGCTGAGGAAGAGCAGAGGAGGGGGAAGGGGGAAGAGGGAATGTGGGGGGGAAAGAGAAGGGGAGGGGAAGAGGAGGGGAGAGAAAGGGTGAGGGGTAGGGGTGGGGGTCAGGAATATTCATGTCTTCTGTGTACCGTGTGCCTACAGTGACCAGAAAGAAGGCATAGGATTCGTCTGGGACTGAAGTAACAAGTGGTTGTGAACCACCTTATGGGTGCTGGGAAACAAACTTGGGTCCTCTGGAGGAACTCTAGCCACTAAGCAACCTCTCCAGCTCCCATTAGACAGCTGTTTTTTTGTTTGTTTGTTTGTTTGTTTTTGTCTGTCAGTTTGTCTTTTCCCAAAGAACCATGGGTATGTATCTGGGTTGACATGCTTATTATAAAATCATGCAGAGCTCCTGGAAAGTTCTTTACCAACCAGTGTTTCTCAAAGTGGTTTTCACGTCCAGTGGCAGCAGCATCTCTTGGGGACTTCATAGGGGCATAGAGACCTAGCTGTGTAGGCTACGCACGCATGGGAACAGGAATCTCAGGGGTACAGCCCCGTGACCTATGTTAGCAGACTGTGATGGAGCTCAAGTTGGAGAGTGATGGCACTAGGTCACCAATGGTGACAAACATGCAAGGCTGCTTGGAAACCAGTCAATTAAGGGAGCAACCTGTGACTGGGGGAACCAGGCTTCTGTCTGTAAAGGTTTCTCGGATCACTTTATTGCCACATCAGCACCGAAAGCCACAGGTGTGGGTAGGTAGGCCTGCCCTGCTCAGCCACTTGCGGAGGGAGCCTTCAAGTTATAGATATTTACAGTCCCTGCAAGCAGCAGCTCTCACGTGAATAAATTCCCTGTGTAGTGTGGCTTCTGCCTAAGAATGACCTGCTCATATTTGTGGATGATAATGACAAGCAAGGGCTGAGGAAGAGCAGAGGAGGGGGAAGAGGGGATGTGGGGGGGGGAAGAGAAGGGGAGGGGAAGAGGAGGGGAGAGAAAGGATGAGGGGTAGGAGTAGGGGTCAGGAATATTCACTTCCAGCTTGGGTCAGCCTCAGAAATCTGTGAGCTTGCTAGGATGAGGGTCAGTGGGTGACTGTTCTCAGTGTCACTGCCTTACAGATGTCTATAATTAGATTTTTGGGAAGAAATGTGTTTAGGATGAACAGCACAGAAACGAGCCCTGGGTACTTTTAAGAAATGAATAAAGTGCAAAGAACTGTAAGGTCACCCACTGAAGTTCAGCTGTAAGCACACCACAGGATATAGGTACCCAGTCAGACATCATGGTATGCTTGGGGTTCCTGCTCGGTTGGCTCTGGCACCTAAGGCTGGGCTGGTGATCATGCTCCCTTACTGCCCACCACCCATCCACAGGGCAAGTGCTATCCCGAGCTGTATAAGTCGAAGTGTGTGAGCCAAGTGGTTACACAGAAGAAGGCAGGGTCCTCTTCTGCTCTGCAAAGGAGACACGGGCCTCACTTCCGGTTCGCCACAGGTCTCCTAAGAACTTCTGGTATGCAGTGCCGCACAAAAATTCTTTATTAGCTGCATTTTGTTGCTGTGACCAAAAGACTGTCCTAAGGGGGGAAGATTTCAATTTATGGTTTCAGAAGGTTAGTGCAAGCAAAGTGGTAAGTGAGTGCTCACAAAATGACCAAACAGGACTCAAGAGAATTTGACTGGAGCTGGACCCAGGCTACAACCTTCGACCCCCTCCCAGTGTCCCTACAACACCACCAGCTGGAAATCAAGTGTTCAAACACATAAGCTAAGGGTGTGGTAAATCAAATGCAAATCCTAGCAGTTTCTTTTCCTTATTCTGACATCTCTCTTCATCAGTGCCCTCAATTCTGTATCGACTATTCCAGTCCAACAAATATACTCTTTGCTTTGCTTGTCATGGCACTCAAATATCAAAATTTAAATTTCCTCAGGTCAAAGGCTATGTTTGTTTTGAACTCGAAAGTCTATAATCTTAGCATCAGCTCTTCAGAGCCCCAAAGCCCTAGCAAACAGGTCCTTTGTCTCCAGTCCCTGAGTATTGATCTCTAAGCCCTTGCTGCTCCAAGCAAAGCTGCCCATTGTGAGACTCGCTCTGATCACATTACCCCCTTCTAATGCCATGAGTGGCTTATCTTTATTTTAAATTCAGAGTTCACAAGGAAGAGGAGCAATACAACACTTGGCAGGAGCCAGGCTGAAGTCAGAGCTATAGGGCCTGATTCTTGTCTGCTCCCCTATTATCTCTGTACCCTTAAGAAGGATGTTTTGACTTTTTAAAGCCTCAGTTTTTGCATCTGTCAAATGGGACAATGATATGACCTACTTTGGGGTTACCCTAGGGGATGAAAGAATATTATCTCCCATGTGCACATGTGGAAATATGTCTTGGTTCCAGAAACTCTTTAAAAATTACCAAGATGAAGAGGTCAAAGCTCAACTCCAAAGCAGTCTACACATTTGCATGAAGGAAGACAAAGGGATCAGATGGATCCAGAAAAAGTAAAATGTCTATCATTATAAGATTTAGTGCCTTAAAACCAAACCAACTAACCAACTAAACAAACAAATGAACAAACAAAAAACCTGGCATTGCAGAGCCCCGTCAGCACTTCCTACTGTATGCCCACATCTATCTTAGTTACTATTTATTGAACTTCAATACACTTTAAATGTTTTATGGAAAAATAAAATGGACATATGAAGACTAAGAGTAGCATGAGAAAAAGCTGATGCACACCCTTGCAATTTTATTTTTACAAACACGAGACCAAGGACTACACAGGCACTGCATTTTAAATCCTTTCCAAAGGTGTGCTCCCGACAATTGCCAGGGGAAGTGTAAAGCAGCCACACCCTTCATGCTGCTGAGGAAATGTCACCTCCTATGGGCATATTTAACCATGGAGGGGCAGCACAATGCACTGTCTAGGATGTGCTCTGGAGTCTTTGAGCACAGAAAGAAGAGCTGGCAGCTGAGGAAAGGCAGTGTGGCAGCAACCATGCCCTCAGTGGCTGCGAGAACGGCTCTAGCTGGCCAATGATTGTCCAGCTACATTGGAAACGTACAGTGTTTCCCCACTTCTAATGCCAGAAGCCCACTTGAGAGGCCTGAAGGCGAGAAAGTCACAAATGCTGGCTGAGGGCTATCACCCGGAAGCAATAAGCCTCTGGTTACATGTGATTCCTTTTTCCCACAATGACACAAAGGCTATTTTCATTTTCTGATTGATCCACAAAGAACCTGGGCTCCAGGAAAGAAGCCATGGAGCTAGGAAAGAAAGAACCCACCCATGTGCCACTGACTCAGATGCCTGTGACCTTCCGTCCTTCTCAAGTCCTGTTCTGTCCTGTGCATAAGCCTCCCTGCTCTAAACGGAATGTCAGTTCTACAAAGGGAAATGTAGCATTCGCTGAGAGTCCCTTCACCTTCTCATCTTCTTACCCTATCTTCTTCTCTCCCCAGGATGACTCATCGTCTCAGATTCCTGTCTGGTGATGCTTCTAAACTTCTGGGAATCAAAGTTATGTATGTGAGGTACACTGTCCTAGGCACCTCACAACGGTCTAGCCTATGTATCTTACAATAGTCCTGTGCACGGTGGGTGTCATACGAACAATCACAATTATGCAATGTCTACCTTACTTTCTTACCACCTGCCTTGTCCTCTAATGATTAAACATATTTTACTTATTTTTGAGATAGGATCTCACTATGCAGCCCTGGATAAACTATGTAGATCAGGCTGTCCCTGAACTCTCAGTCCTCCTGCTGGGAGGCTAATCTTGACCAGTTGTAATTAGGGGACAGATTCATAAGATTATTTCATCTGTTCCCCCACAATCCAATAAAACTGGGATATTTTCTTTCCTGGGAAAAGTATTAAGTATAAATAGCAGATCCCACACTGCGCATGAGATTTGTGCTAATAGGTATCTCTGACAGCAATGATGGCATGGCTTCCTCATACTAATTTGATTCTTAAGGAAGCAGGAGAAAGAACACGTACATTGCGAATGATTAGACATCACTATGTCAGTGGATTCTAACTGGATTTGTCCAAATGCCTGTTTACAGATAATTTGCCCAAGGAAAATAGGTACCTTTGCACGGAAAAGCATGACAAATAAACTGTTTAGAGCTTGGAGAGATTTGGGAAACAGACCTTCGTCGTGAAGGTCAGCATTCCTTGCAGGGTAAACAGCACAGCGAGAGAGCACGTCCAGGATGACGCAGGAATTCTGGACCTATCAAGACCTACCACAATCACAGAGAGATAAACAAGCCCTACTATGTGTATGTCACTGTGGTCTGGTGCTGTCCTGCACAGAACAACATCGGGTGACTATGGCTGTGGCCCAGTTCCCTCCTGATCTTGCTCAGCTACTTGAGAAACTCTCATGTGAAACAGATTAAGGACAGGCTAAGGCAAACAAAACAGCAGGTCAGACACAGTTGCCATCACTCACAGTTATTACCTTCAATCTCCAGGACTTCTATCCCCATCCCAAAGCTGAGGAAACTCAAGGTCAGGGAAAGGAGACCACCCAGACCCAGCATCTCAAGCCAGGTCCCCGATGACACATCCTGTTCTTCAGCATTCCCTTGGGGGATCCCAGAGCACACAAGAGAAACACCTACACATTTGGGTAGATGCTAAGCAGGACAGAAAAGTCATCTGTGGTTCTAGCTTAGGACTGGAGGGGTGTGGACAGGTGAGGAGGGGTGTCAGGTGATGGGCACTGCTCAAATATGTAAGCGTGTATATGTCAAGAGTTCATTCCGACCAGAGCCACGCAACACAACAAGAATGACGAGGATTGAGGTGGGAAACAAGCAGCCTCCAGCTGCATATACACATCTCACTGGTTACTGGGGAAGCCAACTAGAAACCAATGGATCCTGGAAATGTGGCCACCATAAGCATGGAGCTGATGACCGAATGATATAAGTAGCTTCATGAGCCAAGGATGAGCTGGAGAATGGTGACGACTCAGGGCAGAAGAGAAAAACTGGAAAAAACGTAACATGGATTCAACTATTTGATTTATGTTTACATAGTTCTGTATGGAGTCAAATTCCAACTGTGCAACTCAATAGCTGTTACATGGCCTGGCTCACAGAACCTTTCTGTGGCTCACATTACTTAAACATAAAGCTGTACCTGAGAATTGCTGTGGGGATAAACACACACACACACACACACACACACACACACACACACACACAAAGAACTGTGCTGAGCAAGAAGTAAGCATTTTGTAAGTATCTACTGTTGTCATCACTGTTCATAAAATCATGGTTTGCATGAAGCAGTAAAAAAATTATAGTCAACCACAGTCTACATCCACATGGGAATGGCTAACTGAATATTTATTTACACCATGGAAGGTCATACAGCAGTTTTAAGACTGGGGTAGTTTTAAATATCTTGTCATGGCCTGGATGAGGTGGAAGCGTGCCTCCGAGAGGTTCATGTGTTGAAAACTCAGTCCCTAAGGTGGTTCTACAGAGGTGGTGAAGGTCTTTGGATATCGGGCCTAGTGGTAAGAAATTAGTTATTGAGACTTCACTAAAAACAATGAAAAGGTTCTTGTAAGACCCCTGAGTTTGTTCTGCTAAGACCAGGCTGTTACAAAATACAAGCCTGGCTTTCACTATACCCTGCCTTTCTGTCTCTCCATGTAAGTACTTCTTGCAGTTATATTCTTTGGTATGCCTTGGTGTGAGGCAGCTATGCCGGCCCCTTGCCAGATGAGTGCCATGCTGTTTAGATATTCTTTCTCCCAAACTGTGAGCTAAATAAGATTTCTTTCTTTATATACTGCCCAGCCTCAGAAATTTCATTATAAGAGCAGATAGCTATTATATATCTCAACCTTCCTAGGAAAAACAAAACCAAACACTTCCAGACACAAAAAGAAGGAAATAAACCAATTTTCACTCATCCCTATGAACTGTAAGAATGAAGTGACCCATCACGCTTATCAAACTAACCATTCAGTGTTATGAAATATCTCAGTAGAGTCTTTGTAGACCCCACATGGCAGCGATGGCAGTATACTAGATTGGTGTGTAGCCTACAGTAAAGCCTGAAACAAAGGCCTCTGTAGCAAGCAAAAGACAGATTCCAGAGAGCTTAACTGCCTGTTGCTTGTGTTACTCACTAAAGGAGAGGAGTTGCAGAGAAAATTGAAACATGTCTGTCTTTATTTTTCAGTGGCAATTAGGAATTTATAGCTTGAGTTATGTTATATTTTTTAATCAAAGCCAGTGATTACTTATTTCTTTAGAGAAGATGATTATGTCATAATCACTGACATTTGTTAAGGAACATTTTTGGAAGTCCCACTTAATTCCCCCCAAACGAACTAAAACCTAGCTGTGTCATTCAGGCTATCAAGGAATTGTTGAGTTAGAGGCTCTGGGGGAGGCTCTCAGAAGGACACCTTTGTTCTCAGAGCAGAGCAATCAAACAAACAGCTGCAGTGGTTATCAACATTGTGAGCCCAGCTCCGCAGGCATGAATCCACAGGGGAACTCTCATTTGCTGAGAGACCTACAGTCCAGGATGTTTAGAAAGAGCTCAGCTCTCGAAAGTAATTAGAACTTTACCATGACATTTTCTTAAAAGGAATGTTCTCCGCACAGCCACTCCTTATGAAAAATAAATGCTGGCTCCGGAATGATGACACCAGTGCCACACTGCTAAGGCTGAAGTAGAGGGCATTGTTACGCCTTCTCACAGGAAATATGCACATCGTGTGTGCATGGCAGAAGGGAAACCTCTAGAAGATCTGTGTCCAGGCTCTGCACTCTGAAGGGATAAAAGAGGTGATAGTGTTTGTAAAGTAGCTGTCATTTAAGATAAATGAAAAAAAAAATTGATTGGGCTGTAAAGTGCTTGCTCAGTAGGCATGAGGGTCTGAGTTCGACTCCACCAGAAGCCATGTAAGAAAAACCAGGTGTGGTGGAACATTCTTGTAATCCCAGCTTAGCAAGGTGGGGACATGGAGGTCTCTGGGACTAGTTGGCTGGCTAGTTGTGCCTACTTGGTGAGTTCTTAGCCAATGAAAGACTCTGTCTTAGAAAGTATAGCTCCTCAGGAAAGACAACCAAAGTTGTCCTCTGGCCCCCAGAGGCACATGCGTACATGCACCTACATGTATGTGCACCTGCCCACACAGGAGCACACACATACATACAACGAATGCATAACAACACTGAACAGAAGACTTAAATGCAAGACTGTCTGTAGCTGGATTTATGTCTTCCTTTACCCATAACTAACACATTCATAAATTCAGAGGCTTGTCCAATATTTTATAGCTACAGGGCCAATCCCTAAAGAGGGTGACTCAGGAAAAGCAATAATAAAAAAATATGCTGAAGGAGCCCTAAGAGGAAATTCCTAGAAATGTTCCCCACTACTCAGTTTTCTTTGCAAATCTCCCTGACAGAATAGGCCTCTTTACTCTCATCATCTCCATCTTTACAATAAATACAGTCTTCTTTGATACTTCGAGTGGCTTAAACACCAAGAAAAATATTCAATATAACAACAAAAACAGATATATTTTCAGTTAAGGAAAACCTCTGGGGGAAAAAGAGTCTATAAAGAAAAAAAAGGTTTTAGGATCTAATGACTAAACCCTTATACAAAATAGCTCATTATTATAGCACCAAAATAGATGCTTGGAACTATACTGTAAGTAACAACCATCCTTAACTAATTTCTCTTATATGTAAATGTCTATGCTTAAATATATTACAACTAGGTATAGAAGAGATAAATGTTAAGAATAAAATAGAATTATAATAATACACTATAACAAAAACCATGAGAATGTGGTCTTTTGCTCTCAGAATACCTTACTGTACTTTATTAATTTTTATTTGATGATGACCTGGAATGTCATCATACTTTAATGATGAGAGGATCTTTGGGTAATAGTTTTGTGCTGTGATGTTTAGGCTGCTACTTAAGGAGGATTTGAACACAAGCACTGCAAGTCATCACAGTGATCCACACAGGCAGCACCACAGGCAGCACTACCATGGCAACCGAGATGGGTCCGAAGTAGCTAATGGAGAGGCAGCACATCCAGTGTGGACACGCCTGATGAAGAGACGATTCACATCTGAGGTAAGATGGAGAAGGGAGATGTGTAGTTTCATCATGTGACTCCTAATGGAACACGGTTTCTAACACAGGTATTGTTGATTTCTTTGTTTTCTTTGAATGGTTTTAGACTTTTGCTGATCACAGGTAACTAAGTGAAAAGTGAAATTTTAAATAACAGTTACGGAGGAATACTATGTTAAAAGAAAACCAGGTATCTTGGTCAAATGGCTATCAAGTGCTTAGAGATGACCTTGCCAAAAATCAAAGTCAAATAAATAAATAAATAAATAATAAAATGGAACCTGAGCTTCTCTCAGGATTCCAAGTTTTGTTGTGTCCTACGGCCAAGAACTCAAATCCATCCCAGTATATCTTTCCAGAATGTTTGGCTCAATGCTTCAGGTGCACCGTGGATTCTGCCCAGGTACCTCTTCCCAGTCCTCCCTCCTGGGACTGCTTATTGCTGGATGGCCACCTACTTCCTGGGATATGGTGGTGAAACATGGCAGCACATTTGGAGTTCATTCAGGAAAAGAAAATGTGACTCTCACCACTGCCCACAGACCCTGTCTAGAAGTTGGCCAAGCTTGGTCCCTCTTCTTCCTTCCTTCTAGCTCTTTACCAAGGCACCTAGACCCCAGCCTTGCCTTCCGTAGACACGACATGGAGAGCGCTCCTGCATTCACGAACAGCTTACTGCTGGGAGGCCAGCTGCTTGCAGAAAGATACAAGCATGCTTTATTTTCTAAGACCTTTCCCATTTCCGGGGGTAGACAAAGTGCCACAGCAGGGACAACAGCTGCATTCGGTTAATAAAGTCTAAATGATCTGTGCTTGGAACTCGATCAGCAGTCTGAAGCCGGAGAGCTGGGCTCTGTGACTACTTTTCTGATTATTTGAATTCTTTCTCTTCCCAGCAGCAATCAAATTTCAAGGTTAGTCTTTACTCCTAATCTAGGTTAATAATGATACAAGGGCTCCTATCACACACTATGCAAATACAAATCTGAACTGTATTTGCATCTTTGTAACCAGTTCAGCCATCACTGGTCCTCCTTCCACCTAATAGTTAAATATCATATGTTACGTCTCATGGTTGACATTTTGTTTGTGAAGAATATTTAAGTAACATGGGAAACTGCGTTGTTAGAATGTTTCAAAATGTGCTTTAATAAGTTTCTTTTAAATCATGTAATTAAATTCTATAAACAGTAAGTTGTACAACTAAATACTTGTGTCTTACAGACAGAGCAAGAGAAAGAAGCAACAAATAAAAACATGCGGAGTAAGTGATATGGTGTGATCTGATGATGAGCTCATTTCTCTAGGCATAGAAACAAGAGAAGCCACCAAAATACGATGTGATTCCCTCTGGAAGGTCAGATTCTCACTTTGTCACACAGTCTCCCTTTGTTCTGGAGAATGGGAATATATTTATTTTATGATTGGAAAGAAGTGTTTATGTCTTTAATGGCTGTTTTCCCTTTAGGGCTGAAGTGATCAAATATAGAAACACTGTTTCCCAAAATAGCACTCGGCAGCATAGCCAGTTATGTTTATATAACGAACATAAAACCTATCTGGAGCTCCGTGTTATGGGGGAAAGCTGCTTGGGTATGTGAAAGAAAAATAATCTTCGGAAGCCTATTTGCAAAGTTAGAAGGGATGTGTTGTGGTTTGAGTTTAAAATGTCCCCCACAGGCTCATGTACTTGAACACTTGGCCCCCAGATGGTGGTGACATAGGGGTGGGGGCTAGAGGGTGATAGAAAGACTCAGTTCCAGCCTGAAACCTTGCCTCAAGATCCACCAAATTCCCCTGCCAGCCTAGAACCCAGGATGCTGTGCCTCTCCACCGAAAAACTGTGAGCTAAAGCAAATCCTTCTTGCTTTAAGTTGCTTCAGAAAGATATTTTGTTCTGGCAGCAAAAGTAGCACCATGACATGTAACTTTTTAAAGCACTAAATACCAATTCAAAGGGCCTGACATTTTTAACAGCCTGGGAGAGAGTCCTGCTGCCATGTAAACATCACTGCGGGGTTGAAAATGTGAATTTTGAAAAGTATATTTTCTTAAAGTAATATCCCACATACTTCTACACACAAATTGTGGCAAACACTGAATGCACACTGAATTCCATCACAGTAGAAATAAGTGCAGAACTTGGCAAAGAGAGTGACTCATCCATCCTTGGCCTCGTGCAGACAGAAGAACAGCTGTCCAGACACAAAAGTGTGAGCACACACTGCATTCTTTCGCTGTCTAGACTCTGTGCACTGGTCAGAGGTGAGCCCCAGTCCACTTAGAAGGTCAGATGTGAAGGAACTAGCCATGTTTTAGAGATTCCAAGGGCAGACACAGCTGGACCCCCAGACTTCTTATAACTGCAAATGGAAGGAAGTGGTAAGGAGAAAACAAAACAAAAATCAAAACTATAATTACTTAAATATGCTACACAAGCCTTACCATAAACTCTCAAAATAGTGAACTCATAAGCCTATGAGATTTGTCACTGACAACCCTATCCCACAAAATCAGGACTCTGAGCTCTGCACTGTTTGACAGCCTATGGGGAAAAGAACAGAAATGTATCTGAGAACCAGGGCCACCATCATATGTTCCAAGTCTTCCCAATGAGAGCTGACAGATGAGACTCTGCATATCTCAAAGCTAAGAAGGCTGGAGGAATGCTCCAGTAGTGTTAAAACAGGGGTCCTGTCCTCAGTGAGTCTAGGCACGGTCATCGTGTCTGCAGAACTCCTAGGCAGCCACAGCCAACAACCATCAGCCAGAAGCCTGGCACTATGGTTCTCTCTCCCATCCCCAACTCTCAGCAGCTTTGGGAGGCACAGTGGCGTTCCTCACCTGAAGCTTTTGCTGAGAGGAGTCACTCAAAACATATATGTTTTAAAAATGAATGAAGTAATAAAGCTTTATTTTATTTCCAGTGCTGTGTTATAGGGAGGGTTAGAAGTGATAGAAACTCCCCCATTAGTAAAACAAGATGTTCTGATATCAGATGAGGTCTGATCTCCTAAATTAATACAGGAAACCACAGCCACCTTTTACAAGCGATCTAAGGCATTTCCAGGAAAAAGGCTCAATTTGAGGAGCAAGCATCTTCATCCTTTTGCACATGCTTGCTAACCTCCTTTTCACAAGTGTTTCAGGGGGTTAGAGCCTTCTGCTGATACCATTAATGCTACCTTCTAGCTACTGCCTGTGAGATTTGTTTTCCATTTACAAGGAGGAGACTATTGCTTTTAAAATGGTTTTGCATTTTTAAGTATGCATTTACATCAAGAGTACCAAATTGCAAAATGGACATAAGAGCTGATAGTGATACCTGATGGACTGAGGCTGGCCAGCACTGGGATACACATTTAATATGCATGCAATTAATTAAAAGCCAAAAACTAGGGAGGGTTGGCTCAGTTGGTAAACTGCATGCTATGAAAGCCTGAGTTCGGATCCCTAACATCTACATAGAAAGCTGGGTATGGGGGTAAGCGCCTATGGTCCCAATGCTAGGGAGGTGGGGACAGAAATATGCCTAGAGTTCTCTGGCTAGCCAGTCTAGAATATCAGAGAGCTTCGGGTTCAGTGAGACCCTGCCTCAAAAATGTGGTGGAAAGATAATGAAACAGGCACATTTGACTAACTTCTGGCCTGATCATGCATATGTATACACTAAAACAAACACAAGTATACACTACTCATACATATACCTCATATGCATAGGTGCATATGCATGTGTGTGCTCACACATACACACTCTCGCAAACCTAAAGAACTAGAAAATGTTATATCATCATCTCAGTTGCTTTGAGAAACACTATTTACATTCATGGTGGATGTGTATACACATAGCTTCCTTGCAAAGCACATGTTATATCATGTGTCCTGGCAGAATCTGCCTTATGGTGCCCACTTGTCTGTAACATGGGTAATGTTCAAAGATATGTCTCTACATTCTCTGCAAGAGACATCTCACCAGAAGATGTTCCAGTGATGTCAAGGGAAACAGCCCTCTATTGATATTAAGAAGGCTAAACTCCTTCACTAGACTTTATCCTTCCAAATCACAAAGAACACTTTGTACAGTTCCTTTTGAGTTTTGTTATTATGTTTGTGGGGGTGTGTTGGCAGAGGTTTCAGTCCTGCCCAGTTCCTGCAATAATCACATGGAAACTATATTATTTAAATCACTGCTTGGCCTACTAGTTTTAGTTTCTTATTGGCTAGCTCTTACATCTTAAATTAACCCATTTCTACTAATCTGAGTATTGCCACATGGCTGTAGCTTACTGGCAAGGTTCCGGTGTGTTTTTCTCCTGTGGGCAGCTCCATGGTGTAGTAAGAGGTGAAAAGGGTTGTGTCTCACTGCGGCTAGCTTATACTCGAAATAACTACATGAAAATTATATTAATTAAATTACTGCCTGGCCCATTATCTCTAGCCTTTTCTTGGCTAAGTCTCACATCTTATTTCAACCCATTTTTAATAGTCTGTAAGTCACCACGAGGTAGTGGGCTTACCGGGAAGATTCAGCATGTCTGACCCTGGCAGCTTCATGGCGGCTCTCTCTGAGCCAGTCTTCTTCCCAGCATACTGTTCTTTTTCCCCGCCTATCTAAGTCCTGCCCTATCAAAAGGCCAAGGCAGCTTCTTTATTAACCAATGAAAGCAACACAAAATACAGAAGAACCCTCCTACACCACCATGGCTTCTCATTGACTCCTCCTACTTTCTCCCAGCATTCAGTTTAGTTTTCCCGCCTAGCTCTATTCTGTCCTATCACAGGTCAAAGCAGCTTCTTTATTCATTAACCAATAAAAGCAACACATATACAGAAGGACTTCCCACACCAAGGGTGTATGCCCAGGCATGCATGTGGTCAGAGGACAGCTTTCAGGAGCCAGTTTTTGCTTCCCCTCTTTACATGAATCCTGGGATTGAACTCAGCTCACGGGGCTTATGTAGCACCCATCTTTGCTCAGTGAGTCTTCTGGATGACCCTTTTCTGTTTCAAACCCTGGGCTAGCCCAGGTCCTTCAAATTCAAAGGCCACCAGAAGACTGTCCTTCAGTGTTGCTGGTGTCACCAGGTTAGCAATGAAGGAACAGCAGGGAAGAAAGATCAAACAAATGGAATAAAGAGCAAAACTCAGCTGGGCTTCTGAGTTCTCCCTGCCCCCTCCTCTCATCCTCATCCCTACAAAGACATTAGGGAAGAAAGTCTTTAAGGCCCAAACACCCTGGCCCCATGGTGTGTCTGATGTCCCTTGCTGGAGAATCAGAAATGCTCATGTCATTCATTCAAAACATCATCCACACATCTTTGGCAAGCCTGTTGACTGTCTGTTCCTGTTCTTAGCTTGGAGTGGACCTCTGGAGATATAATCCTATCCATCAGCATAAGGTGAGTTTTGCAGACATGGAATCTTTAAGTCACACATATGTCTATGTTTATAGTGCTAGGGTCAAGCCTCAGCTATGATCTGAAGACCACAATCTCAGTTTAAATTCCTTAATGCGTAAATCCCTCAGGCTCCTGGGAATCATCAAAAAGCTTCCCAACTCCTGTGCACAAGGTGGATGTGGCACATTTGCATATTCTATCTCCTGGCTGGGTCTATGGCGCTTGTTAGAGTAACCAGGAGACAGAGCAGAGGAACAGAGAGGGAGGGACAAACATAGGGTGCGAGCAACCGAAAATCAGGTAGATTTTGCCTATGAGCAGGATGTAACCAGAAATGGAAACAAACTATAAAATTACGTTTCTATCATCAGCGCGGCACACTTCACTCCGTGCTGATTACAGAATAGATGGGTAAGTCTGGATTCCGTGAGAGATTTGACTGCGATGTAAACATTAAGAGCCCCCGCAGACTGTCACTTTGTCCTGGCATTTGCCATGTTGCTCTGGAACCGCTGCTTTGAAATAAAGTGGGGAGAATACTGGCAGCTCCCAGCGAGGGGCTCTCACCATCCTCCAGTTCCATCCCTGCATTGCACACCCTGTGCAGTTTTTGTGACGGCTGGGATTGGAGCAAGGTGCGTGCTATCTGGAGACTGCAAAGAAATGAGGACCCCAGTTCTGATTCCTTAAAATCCCACAATGAGGACAATCAGCAGGGCTCAAGTTTGAGGTGCAGGGGCCTCAAACTTCTGCAGCAAGAGACAATGCTTCCATTTGCTAAAGGGGGGATTTCAGGTGTGTCTTAAGGATTTGGTACCAGACAGTGGAAGCTTTGATTATTTCTTAGCCTCTGACCTTGACAGTCCATCTTCTTATAAGGATATTATATGAGAAATGCTGAGTTGAACTTCCTTTGAAAAACCCATGTTTCATTTACATTGTGAATGATAGGGATAGTACACTCAGGTTAATTTGTTAAGACAAATATCTTGAGCTATTGAACTTGCTTCCTAAGCTAGTTATTTGGAAAAGTGTACTTAGAACTCATGGAATCCGACATCTCCACTCACACACATGTAGTTTACAAGTTCCCTTTCTTCATTTCTTCTTTCTTTAAAATTTTTTTTTAGTTTTTTTTTAAGATTTATTTATTATGTATACAATGTTGTGCCTGCATGTATGCCTGCAGACCAGAAGAGAGCACCAGATCTCATTGTAGATGGCTGTGAGCCACCATATGATTGCTGGGAAATAGAACTCAGGACCTCTTAAAGAGCAGCCCAGTGCTCTTAACCTCTGAGTCATCTCTCCAGCCCCCTTTCTGCATTTCTTACTGTGGGGTGATCAGCCTCAGCAATAGAACATTCCCTAGCACAATAAGGCCTTGGAATCAATATCCATTACCATGAAGGGAAATAAAGAAGGAAGAAAGGGAGGACTGAGGAGGTGAGGGACGAGAGATGGGTTTGGGAGCACATGCCTAGCACATGGGCTGAGGCATGGGGTATGGCCAGATCAGCCTAGGCTACATTGTGAGCTTAAAAATCAGCCTGTCTCAAACAAAAACAAAAAACAAACAAAAAAACAAAAAATCAAAACTATGTATAAACAAAAAGCTTCAAAGTGTGATGTATGGACCACCTTAGATCTACCCACACTGCCTTCTATGCTAGAAAAGCTCTGCATTCTTCTTTTCCCACGAGGGATCCATTGAGCTTGCTGAATTTCAAGAAGACACATCTGCTTCCCAAACCCCACTGTCAGCACAGCCTGAGGGACTTGTACATTTTATCCAGAAAAGCCTTCTTTTAACCTGAATGTATTTCTAAAGTTCAGATTCCTACAACATCCACCATGTTAAAGATGCATGATCAATCAGTATTTCAGCCCTACTCCATTGTATAGCATAGGAGCTAGCTGGTCCTCATTTAATACATTAATGTCAGACAGCAAAACGTCACAGGACCTTATTAGAATCACCAGGGTCCAAACCAGTAACAAGAATCTAGTATGTTCACTCTTGTGAACAAATGATATCCCCTAGGAGATGGCCACGAGATGTGCCCCCGATAAAACCCTGATCTAGGAGACCCCTGGCTGGAGGAGGTGTTTCATTAGATTGAAACATGGCTTCCACAGTCATCGTGAAAAACTTCACAGGTTATGTTTGCATTCCTGGTAAGCTTCAGACTTTCATTTCTTCTAGAAGAAACTGCTAAGAATTCTCCCCTGGCAGCACAAACCATGCTTACAATGGTCAGCCTACATAACAGAAAAGGGAGAAGAAAAGCTATTTTTGAAGTACCATAGGAAAATGAAGAGTTAGAAGTCCAAGTAGCCTGGGTCCAGTGACCAGGTTCAGAGCCTGAAGTCACTCAGGTGGTCACTGGTCCTGCCGTCATCATGATCAACAATCTACACTGTCATGAACAGGCACAATCTTCCATGGATTTTTGGTAGATTCAAAAATGAGAAAGCATCAACAAGTCATGAAATCCTTCACGGTCTACATTTTCAACAGGAGAAGGGAGGACGTTCACTGATCCTACAGTAAATACTTTTCTACATTGTCTCAAAGAATAAGGCCAATCGGCCAACAGGCTGAATGACAACCTCCACCACACCTGGGCAGGCAGGATAAACCCTACCGGTTTCCAAGCCAACCCTGCAGAAGCTACACTTTCAAGGAAACTCTCAGTGTTCTCAGAAAGGCTGGGGCTATCTTCATCCCTCAGATCATTTCCTGAGGCTAATCCTTTAAGACCAGGAATCCTGTGTGTGGGGAAAAGGACAAAGAATGCCTGTGCTTTTTCTCAACTTCAGAAAAGCCCAGCACTGGAAATGATAACTAATGATAACTAATGATTAGAGGAAAAAGGAAGAGGATACGAGCATAAGGCAGCTGTCTCCAGTTGGATGGGTGGTGGCTCAATGATCTTAAGTTATGTGCCAGATTTTAGCTGGAAAAGGGGTTCCTTGGTTTTGCACCTTTGTAGCTGGACTTATTGAAACCAACTCATTTTTCTGGTTTGTATATTGATGTTTCTAGTAACAAGGATGCAGAGAGCCTCAACTCATCAACAGACATGTACCCAGATTGCTGGATTAAAATGCAATTTTAAAATTCTATCAAAATATCCTCATGACTTCTGAGCCAACATTTCCCCACCACAGAGAAGACACTGAAGTAGTGGGGGCAGGGATCTGAATTTATGGTGGGTAACTCTTCATCAAAAGAACCATCACTGTGTCACATCTTAGAAAATACTAATTATCTTTGAGGAAAACTTTGCATACATGATGGAATATTCCAGAAGGATAAATCTAGGAGCAATGACCACTTTTTCTTGTTTATACTTTTCTTACCTTTGATGTCACAAATCATATGTAAATAGATATATTAATTTATTGTATTTTTAGTATGTCATATAATATTTTATGTAGTTTTAAATATTAATTAGTTTCTGTGTATGAGTGTTTTGCCTGCATATTTGTATGTGCACCACATGTCTGTCTGGTGCTTGAGGAAGCCAGAAGTGGATGCTGGTCTCCTAGAACAGAGTCACAGACAGCTGTGAATTGCCACATGAGTGCTGGGTACTAAACCAGGAACATCTGGAAAAGTGTAACTGCATAACTGCTCTTTTTTTTTTTGACAAGGGTTTATCTGTGCAGCAGCCTTGGCTGTCCTGGAACTTGGTCTGTAGGCCAGGCTAACCTCGAACTAACAGAGATCCACCTGCCTCTGCTTCCCGAGTACTGGGATTAAAGGTGTGTGCCATAACCATCGGGCTAGTAACTGCTGATCCAGCTCTCCATTCCAGACCATATTTTGTTCACCCTTAGAATTGAGGAATAAATCGCCACTACTCTAACTTAATCACATAAATTTATGGTGACAGTTACGACATGTTCTGGCCCACAAAACACCTAAGGCTTCTTTTAAAAGAAAATACTTCTTTTATATTTAGACAGTCAAGAAAATGTTGTCTTTTTGGAGATCACAGAGGAGATCCTTTTGCTGTGTCTTGATAAAATGCCTGCCTGAACCTCTGGCAGATATATTTTGGCTATTAGATACTCTCACAAGCTGAAGGCGACAAAGGATGTGGGCCCATAGTGAGGACACTGACTCATTCATCTCATTGTCCTGAGAATCACTCAGCCCTTGTGCCCAAGATAGCATGAATATGCTGGCTGGATTTAAATCTTCTATTACTTGTAGCTGAAAATAACTAATGTCATGGAATTGGAGCAGTGGGAAAACAAAGAAAAAACTCTAGTTGCTCATTAGACATGCCTTGCACAAAGGTCATCTAGAACTGGATTTTTCTGGTTAACCCATACAGCAGTGTGGTAAAGGAACAAGATTAAGAATGTGGTGCTTTGAAGACCATGGCCCTCTGTCACTGAGAAAGGAGCTTGTCACAGCTCACCTGGCTCCTTCCCCACAGGTGTCACGTCGCCATCTCAAGGGAGGGGATTTACAGACAGGACTCTCAGATCCCATATGGATACAATAAAGATTTAAAACTTGACAACTAGAAATATCTGTACCCAGATGCTAGGTCTAATTATTAGAAAGTTCAAATCCAAGGCCTGCCTTCCCAAAGTTTAAAAGTTTCTCAAGGTTGAAGGCAAAACTGATGATTAACAGATTGTGTTGATTTGACTCGAGGAGGACAGGCATTGGAACTGCTTCTAATTCAAAGTCCACCAGGGACGGAAACGTCCCCAGAGCCAGTCTAAAGCATCTGCTGAACATTATTCGCAGAAGTCTGCACACCGGAGGTATAGCATGGTTTGAAGTCGGCACACAGTGAGTGTGCTTGGGTATGTCAATGCATTTGAGTACAATCCTCACAACCCAACGCCTTCCTGCTTTCTGCCTTTGAACATAGGTACAGGTATTCAGGGTTAAAGTACATTTTCCATTGTTGTGAACGGTAGAAACCTGTCTAGAGGGTGGGCCTTTGAGAGGTAATTAGAATCCAATAGCACTATCAACATGGAACCTGCCCCCGTCTTTGAATGACTGACAACCTTTTCAAGAGGAGAGAGACCATAAGATTTGCAAACAAGCACACGCATGTACACCTTGTCTCTTGTGAGGTCTTGTGTCACCTTTGCAACTCTGCTAAGAAGGACCTCGAGAAATGAGGCCTCTCAACCTTCCATGCATGACTGTGAGCTAAAGCAAATCTCTTAACTTTATTAATTTAACACCCTGAGGTGTCACCAGCAACAACAAAAGAACCAATAAATGTCCCAAGGAGCTACATAGACCAACAAATAGAATTAAACAGAATTCAACAAGCAAAAACCTGAATACATACATAAAAATAAACAAAGTGACCCATGTCAACAGGAGAAAAGTAAGAGGCTGAAGATCTAACTTGCAACATGGAATGAGGTGGGGCACCTGCCAGCTGACATTTAATCTACAAGGTCTTTGGGATGAGGAGAAGCCAACCCCCGGAAGGAACCACAGGAAGTCAAGAAAGACTGGCCCCGGAACCAAAGGTATCAGCCACCATGGTAACACCATCTGGCAGAAGACACAGGAACAGATCAGTAACCTGTCTATCTCCACGGATATGGTCATGATGACAGACAGGAAAAGCTTTTCCTCCTTCAATTCAAGGTTCAAAGCCCTATAGACCATAAGTGCCTGGATCATTAGTTTTCTGTTAAGAAGACTTAGTTGCTCCAAAAATAGACCCTCACTGCTTCTTGTGTTTCACGCTGTCTCTGTGAGGCAGGAACACTGCAGCTAGTTTCATGGGAAGATTGTCATAGTCTTTGAGCTGTCTGGAGTCCCAGGGGGCTGTGCCTCCATACCTAAGCAGAACAGCATACCTCTCCAGAACTGTGAGAATATATGCTGTTATCACAAAGCTACGCAGAATTACTCTCCACAATGACCTTGCAACCAGACCCTTGAGGGAGGCCAACCAACAGCAAGCTGAGGACACCAGGGCGACTCATTTGATACCATAGCAGGAGGTGGCAAGACAGTTTGGAATTTGCTGGCTGACCACCAAACCCTGTTTGTGCAGTACTCTTTTTATAGCACAGGCTCCTAATGCATGATGCTTGTCACACAATTACATAAATATTAAATAATTGGCTAAGAAGAAATCCTCCATTTCTACAAATTGGGACAAATAGTAAAGCTCATCAAGATACTTCAGGGATGCTGGACCACTGAGCCCTGTGGCAGGCTGAGTCTGTTATCATCCTCATCAGTCTGGGGTCTTCAGGTAGAATTTGAACTCAGGTTTCTCCTCTGTCGTGGTGCTGAATTAGCAGAGTGCCTTAGAACCCTGAGGCCCAGCAGACACTCACTAGTCTTTGCCTGGCCCAGTGATAGGGTGAGCTGAGCTGGAATCACAGTAGCAAAGACACAAACCTTCCCAAGACTTTTTAACCATGCTCAGGGCACGGGCTCTTGGTGACTGGCCACTCATCTGCTGTGTCACTTTGGCTATGTATCTGGTAAGCATTCTGCCTTAACTTCTACATCTGTAAATGAGGATGACAGTCTTGCGCACCCCACCCCACAGCTGTTTGTAGTATAAAACACAAGAGACAGAGAAGCAGAGAGGACAAAGACTCTGGACAGACTCTTGACGGTGGCAGTGACCATGATGCCACTGTCATCTCCCTTCCCTTTCAGTTCCCCTCACCCTGAAGATGCATACATGGTTTGGCTTAAGGTCTAATCTTCCGCCACCTAATGTAAACGGCATGAATGAGGTCAGATCTCTTGTTTTCTCTGCATTGGCATCGGAGACAATGACTGGGACTCAGAAAGATTCTAAAATGTCTTGAGTACAAAATGAATAAATGAGGGGGCAAATGAATAATGTTAAAATGACTGAAGAGATTAATGGAACTGGTCAACTCAAAGAGCTCATGGTCGGGAAGGGACTTGGCAGATGTTAAGATATTAGGCAGTGAAGTGTGACTTCACAGCAACAAAATCACAAAGGCAGTTCATGTTTCTCCTGGGTCACAATGTATGGGGTGACAACTGGTTTCCGACTCCACGCTAGGTAACTGGGCAGTTGCTTTGGTGCTGTGCTCCACATGATTCAATAAACAGCACGAACTCATGGGCATTTTTCAGGAGAAACTAGTCTTCAATAGGGTGAGTGGATCTTCTGCAAGACACCCCCATTGCTCCAAGGGAACAGCTGGGTTGACTGAGGTTTCCTAGCCTTTTCCTGACACCACAGAGAGAAGCATGGGTAGTGACCCTGAAAGCATCACCCTGTGGCACTAGAATCATGTCCCAACCATCACAGAAAAGGGCGGAGGAAGTGGACTAGGTTCCAAAGCTCCTCCCTGTACTCATGCTTTCCAAGAGGGACCTGAGACATCTCTGCAGCCCCCAGCCTTGCTCTTGTCTTCACAGCCTACAGAAGTACAAACCTTGCTTCCGAGGTCTTTCTTCCTGGATGTGAGCAGAAATGAGCAGCGGAACTGCAGGGGATCAAGAAGCTACTAGCTCTTACTGCCATCACTTTCCTGTTGAACACGCACAAAAACCTAATTCCTTTAGCTTTGGAGTATGCTACCTAGCATGTGGGCAAACCTTTAATGGTAAATTTCACTATGGTTTTCTCAAAATGATGTTACAAGGATGCGTTCACTCCTCAGTGGTGGGGCTGGGGGGTGGCGGCGAAAGAGGGAAACTGGGAGAGCAGGTTCGCATGAGCTTTGGTCCAGTTGCAAACGCACCATACCCATGCCGGGATGCCGCATGCTCTGGAGGCCTTTTCATTTTTCCCGTTTTAAATGGCCTTTGCATCCCCTTTTCCTCAATCTCCAGGGGTGAGAAAAGTGATTTATCACCTGCTACCAGCCCTCTCTCTGCATTCCCACCATAAATCTTGCCTCTGGGACACGACTTTTATCTTCATAAACAGATAGCATCGGCCGTTACTGCTTTTTTATGTCAGAGTCCTTTTATTTAAGAACGACTTTGTTTTCATTATAAATCCCTGAACATATTAGCAGAGGACACTTTCGGAGCAAATGTCTCTAGCGAGGGGCAGTCCCCATAGTCACATTCTCGCTTCTAAGTGAGAGCAAAGTCCTTAAGTCAACACATTCTACGGAGGCTGTGCTAAAGTACATTTTTCAAAGGCCGGTGCCATTTGGTTGAAGTCAGCTCTGGGGGGTCACATACCTTTTCAATCAAAGCGGCAGTTACTCATGTGAGAGGCCTGCAGGCCAGGGGGGGGGAGGAGGGGGTATTCTCCGGAGGTCTCTCTCAGCCTTTATCTCCCCTTGCAGGCAGCACTCACCTCAATGCACCCCGCTCCAGAACCTTTAAGGTGGCTTCTCAAACCAAAGAGAAGAGCATTGTGTTGGAAGGCGAGAGTCACACTGCCCTGACTCCCACTCGGAGAAGACAGGAGGGTGTGTTCCCCTCCTCCCTCCTTGGAGAGTCACAACTGGGACAGGGCAGGGTGAAAACTAGACCATGCAGGTTAGAGCTAGCAATCATGCCCCCAGGTAATTTTGTACTTCACCTAGACAAAGGGCAGGATGATTGATAGCTTCCAGAAAGTTAATGAGATTCGAGGCTACAAAACTTGAGACTCACAGGAAGATTCTTAGAAATTATTTAGCATCTGCCATCTGCATCAGATAAGCAAGATGGAGTGAACAAGTATTTGGGCATTCAAATTCATTTTCTTCCCAAACTCAATAGTTAAAAAAAAAATTGATTTGCCCAGAGCTCTTTCTTCCAATGTAATAAACAAATAAGCTGGTAGTCTCTACTACGCTCTTACAAAGTTCCCATGGCTAAACTGCATGCTGATAACTCCGGCATGTGGGAACTCTATTCGGTTGTTGATTCGAGTCCACCCCAGAGGACTCACAGAAAGGAAAGAAGGAGCTGTGGTTCGATTCGTTGTAACATGAAGACCTATCAGTGGTTTCTGATAGCGCATTCCTCCTTCACAGGCCTCAGAGCTCACATGGGTACCAACCAAAAAGCTATCTCTGCTTTCTGTATGAACCACTCCCATAAATCACAGTCTACATTCCAGCTGTCCAAGTGTATGGAAATCAGCCACAGTGAGATATGTCCTGTTTCCAAGCATATCCGAGTCACTGCAGGGAACGGGAGAGTACTGCCCATAAAAACTGTCCCCAGATGACAACATTGGATACCAACAAAAATGATCATAGAGGTCATTGGCAAAGATCACAGATATCAGACTATCCATGGCAGATAGCTCAGCTTGGTAAAGTGCCTGCAAACACGTATGGCACTCCGAGCGTCCTCTGGGACTGGGTGTGGTGGAGTATGGCTGTAATCCTGATACTTCAGAGAGGGGTGACAGAAGGAGCAGAAGCTCAAGATCACCATTGGCCATGTGAGAACCTGTCTCCAAAATTAAAAAAGAAAAAGAGGAAGAGGAAGAGGAGGAGGAGGAGGAAGAGGAAGAGGAAGAGGAAGAGGAGGA
>JAQHUG010000079.1:6452726-6467340 GCA_028555095.1 Dicrostonyx torquatus
AGGAAGGAAGGCAGAAGGCAGGACAGAAGGAAAGGAAGGTAGGCAACCACACCAAGTGAGGCTGGACAGAGAAGCAGCTTTCATTGGAAGAGCATCTCTCCTTTCAATAAAATAGAGCCCCAGTCCTAGACTCAGGAAATTTACCCGCCCAAATGGCTTAGATTTGAATGTTTTTTGTGGGATACCTGGAAACTGAAGAGTTCTGAACAGATGATTCACATTTCTGGCTGGACACCTGCAAGAAACCATCACACAAGTTGCCAGCCACAGAGGGCTTCCAGCTCTGCTTTGTGTACACAGTGCGGGGGTGGAGCGGAGGGGGGGCGGGGGGGGAACTTATCCCTGAGCTTGGAGCAAGGCCTGTGATAACTGATAGTTGACTGGAAACCAGGGGTGGCTTACAGAAGTATTGATCCGGCTTAGCTGCCCAAATGACTTCTTTGAAGTCTTACAGTTTTTCTCTTTGTCAGGACAGGACCCCAGATCAAAATGGCAGCTAGGCAAGGGCTCTGCAGCCTCTAGGAAAGAACAGAACATACACAAGTACTTCAAGATCAAATGTGTTTATTAGAGGGCACAGCAGGTGACAGCATGGAATGCATGCATGCCAGAAGGATGTGCAGGGAGCCTGAGAGCAAAACTGCCCTCTAAGTCAGAGCCACCAAGCTGGAGCTATTCTTCAGGAGACATTTCTAGTCAGATCTAGGAGCCTACAGGCGACTTTTGACTACTGCTGTTTTCCTTTTTAAATAAAGTTTTATTAGCACACAGCTGTGATCATCTGCTTAGATATTACATATTGTTGCTTCCCCAGCAGCAGAGTCAGGTTGCTACAACAGTGATGTTGTCCTCAAAGCTAGAAATGCTGAGCTTCTTTATAGACAAGGTTTGCCAATCCCTGCTCCATGGAAATACATCAGACGTATAAACAGAACTCCCCTCACACACAGGAGCTACCACACCAAGCTATAAAAAGGAAACGACAGGTAATACTTCTTTAAAATGCATCATAGCTAGTAGAGGGGACTATATGTACCTACTCAGGACAAGCTGATGGCATCTGCCTTCTCACAAATCCAAATGCCTGATCAGAGAGAGGAGCATGGATCTGCCCTCTAAGCAAAACCTCTGAACACAAGTGGCTTGCAGGAGGCAAGAAGGCCCTAAATACAAAGGGAATAGGGGAACCGGCAGTTGTCAGGATTAACAAACCCATTCAAGTCCTGCCAGATATTTGACACACAGCCAGTAACAGAAAAAAAAAAGTCAGCTATTAGTTACCTTCTGGGGTTAAAGGTCACCCTGTTTTAAGTACACCCTAACCCCCTCTCAGGGAGCCTCTTGAAGGGTTCATCTCTTCCCCTTCAGACTAACTGCTCCAGGACAGAGATGCTTTCCTCGCTACAGCCAAATAAAGTTCAGAAAAATCAACCCGGGTATTTGGCTGTGCCAGCTAACCAGGTAGAAGGAACTGCCAAAAGATGCGTCTTAGCCACCCCAAACACATCTTACAACACTGAAACGAAGCCAAGGAGTATGGCCAAACAAACGGAGGTATTACTCTAACATGACCTAAAGGCGCAGGCCAGTACCCACTCAACCAAGAAGACATGATTGTGATGCTTAAATTCCATTCCATCGAGCCTCCTTCTGCCTCTAGCCGTGCAGTTGTGTGCGGAACAAAATCTGCATTTGCAGCCTTACTGGAGCTGAGCTGTGAGCCTCTCACCTCACCACAGAGCAGGGGTAAGACGCCCCCACTTTAAAGAGTGGTACAAAATGGTGAAGAAAATTTGTTTAATGCCAGTAACTGATACAACAGAAAACCTCCATGCCCTGAAGGATTGTATCCCTCAAAAACTAGGACTTCTGTTCTTCAGCATAATTACCTGTGAAAGCAAAAAGCACAAATGGCGTTGTGTATACTTAAAAGCAAGAACGGTGTTTTATAATCGCAGAGATAATTATTGAAATTGCTCAGAGGACTGTGGGGCAAACACAGTGTGCTTATGCTTAGCATATCACAAAAGGATCTAGGACCTGAAAATGCCACCAACGTCCCTCATGTCCAGCTCTTCTGTCATCTTTTGCCTCTGTGATAGCAGGGAGAACTTGTCAGGGCCAGGATTGAGACTCAGAAAGAGATACCCCTAAAGAAAATGCTTCAACATGCTTAGCTATAGGAGTCCTCAAATTGGTTTCACCATCTTCCAATCCAGTGAAGGGCTTTCTCCAGCTTCCCTGTCTACTGAATCCACCACAGGGATCTTTAACCTTCTTTCTGAAATGTCATCGACAAAGAAATATGTTGTCCTCAGCACACTGGAAGAGCCTGAAAACCAAATATCATCCAGGCCACTGTCTGTTTACCCGAGACTATCCATTTTCCCTGGAATCATGTGCTGTTCCTGTAAAATCACTTATGACCCCCATTTCCCTCTTGTCTGCGAAGAGGGGAGTGAAGTCTTGGTCATCTTCTCCCACTCTGTGTTTGCCTATGTGGTGTCCAAACTTCAGCATGTTAATACAATCATTAGGGTTTTTATTGTTAATCTGTGTACTGACAGTCTGAGACAGTCGATGCAGTTATTAAACCTTCAGAGGTGATGTCTGAATTCCCCTACTCGAGTCTTCTTTATAAATATCTACAACCGAGCAGGGCGGTGGTGGCGCACGCCTTTAATCCCAGCACTCGGGAGGCAGAGGCAGGCGAATCTCTGTGAGTTCGAGACCAGCCTGGTCTACAAGAGCTAGTTCCAGCGCAGGCTCCAAGGCCACAGAGAAACCCTGTCTCGAAAAACCAAAATAAATAAATAAATAAATAAATATCTACAACCAGCTCCATGAAGGGCCACGTGGGAAAGAGCTGCTCCTAGAACCCAACTCTCTTTCTTCTCTTCCAGAAGATGAGTTTCAAGTAGTTTGACAAAGCAATTAAGGGATAGAAAATTAAGGAATACACTTGAAAATGTTTGTAGCTAGGACAAGTTGTCATATCTGTTTCAAAGATAAAAGGATGGGGCTAGGGAAATGACTCGTGGGTAAAAGCACTTGCCACAGAAACTTGACAGCCAAAGTTTGATCCCCAGAACTCACATAAAAAGCTGGACGTGGTGGCACACATCTGTAATCCCAGCACCCATGTTGTGATATGGAAGGAAGAACAAGAGAAATCCCAGCTCGCCAGCCTGAAGCACACAGGGAAGCAGCAGGAACAAGAGACCCTAACTCAACAACAAGGAGGTGATTAACAGCTTCCTGAAAGCTGTCATCTCTGAATTCTGTATGTGCACTGCCTATGGTTACATACGTATTGCATGTATACACACACTCACACACACACACACGCACACACACACACACGCACACACACACACACAGAGATCAAAGACCTTAATATAAACAGGGAAACACTTCAAGGGCATATGCTAGGACTTCTTGGAAAGGACTCCAAAGGCTCAGGAAATATTTTCTAGAAATGACAAACAGGACAGCATGGAAATGAAAAGCTGCCCAGCAAAGTAAACAATCAGCAAGATCACCAGAGAATCTTTTCCATCCAGGCATCTGGCAGAAAATTAATATCCAGGCTATATAAGGAACTCAAAACTTCAAAGACACAGGCATGTGTGTGTGTGTGTGTGTGTAAGTGCACACACACATATACTGTAATCCAACCAAAACTGGCAAAGACCTCAAATTCCACATTTATCAAAAGAAGTGATACAGATGGCCAGCTAATATATGAAAACATGCCCAACATGGTTAGCCATTAGGGTCATCTGAATCAAATCTACATTAACATTGCACCTCACTCCAGTTAAGAAGATGGCTATCAGTACAAGTCATAACGATTGCCATGGGTGTGGTGAATAGCCAAGATTTGATCAGTTTAGGAGTTTTTTTCAATGGAGTAGTCCTCACTGACATAGGAGAAAGAAGTCTTCCTTTATTATTTGTCTGCAATAAGGTTTAGTGCTGGGTTGCTTCCGGAATGCCTCAACTTTTGCTCTTGAGGCTTCCATGTATCAAAGCAATCAGTATGGTACCCATTCTCTGTATAGGCCCACTGCTTGCTCAACAGATATAGGTACAGAGCCTATATATGGACACAGATACACTTGATTGCATCAAGCGTCCTCAGGCGTGAGCAGAAAATGTAATAAACCCAACTCTACTGAAGAAGCAATGATTCTCAGAAACCTATCCCATAAAAAGAAGGCCCCTAACATGCCATATGTCACCACCTGTTTTTTTCTATGTTATATGACACCTTACATTCTTATCTTTATATTTTGCAAAGTATTCTTCTGGGGCCTGTTAATCCAGTCACTGGAGAGCTGAGAGGTCAAGATTATGGTCCAGTAGATCTTGAGTGAGGGAGAACACCAGTTTCTGAGGTTAGTCTAGGACCCTTCAAAGACCTGAAGAATTCTTTGCAAAGACTTTGTGGATGGACTTCAAGGAATCAAGAGTTCCCTTAAATAGTGTAGTCTGTGAGCATGTTAAGTGGTATGGGGGTGAAAAGGCAAAATATTTGGCAAGAAGATACAGATCCTAATGGAGATCTAACCCCCAGTTCACAAAGTAGTCCTCATGTGAGATACAGTCCACTTCTGGAACTTTCTGTAAGCTTAAGCTGGCTTAGGCAGAGGGCAATGATATTAGCATCTTCTATTTTTTCCCCTCCTAAGAGGCCTGTAGAGTTTCCCCTTTCATGCTGCCTTAAAAGCCCTACTCATCAATGACTCAAGTGACCCTATGGTGTCAGCACACACCATTCCTTACACAGGGGCACTGGATACAAAGAAGGCTGGGTTGGACTCCTTCCAAGTGGTCTAGGTACTCAAGAAATAGCAGGGCCTCCTCTGTAGCTTGTGGTCATTTTACCTATGAAGCAATTTCTTGACATGCAGCCTTATACCCAAATGGGACCTTTATTTCATCTTGATGTAAGCCTGTCTACAAATATTGTAGATGACCTCTCCTTCCTCTCTGTACATCAGTGATGAGTGATTTCCCAGAAATGTCTATGCTTTGTTATTGCTGTTATTTGTCCACAGTGTAGCTTGAATTCTAGCTTGCTTTCAAATAATAAAATTTACCTCAAACTAACAGCCAAATGCAGTACAGCTACCTGCATAGTATCCAGCCAACAACTGTGACAGAACACACCAGAAACCATTGTAACCATTGTATTCCCATAAAACACTCTCTTTTGAGGGATCTGAGGTTGACTCAAGTACAAAGTTCAAAGATACTCCTAAATACTTAAAAGCAGACCCAAATGGATGTAGCTGGATTACTCAGGTACATATTTGCATGATGGTTACTGTTTGTATGTATGCTTTAACCTCTTCTTGTTGACTTGGGTTTGGGATATATAAAATAAGATATACAGGGAAGAACACAGCACTAGATGTAGTCTTGGATCTTGCCACCTTGATTGTCTTAGTATGATCTAATGGGGAAGTTAACCAGAGTCTAAATAGTGCCACTTAAAAAATGAAGACAAGACTACTGACTGTTGCAGTGTAGTAGGGACCACGACATGAGATATACTGGGGCAGTTATACTCACTGTCTGAGTTCCCTGCATGTGTATACATGACTTTCTGGAAGTGTTCAACAAAGAGAGAAAATTACCAATGATGATGTCCCCACCATTATCTAATTTGGTTCTTGTCATATGCTAAGAACATTAACTCACTGCCATCAGCACCTCTGATGTATAAAATGGGGGCTCTCATTTACACTTCTCCAATGAAACATGGAAGCTCCCAGAAGAGAGGTAGTCTGTCCAAGGTCCTGTCACTAACTGCAGGAGAGCTGAAGGTCAAATGCAAGCAGAAAGCTCACATAGCAGGACGGCATGACTGTTTCCCATTCAGACTGCAGACAGAGTTAGTGGAAGAGAGTTCTTCCCACACAAGCACTTCTGTGGATCATGTAACCACAGATTAATTAGTGTGGCCAAAGAAGCCTCAGGCAAGGAGTCAAGATTTTCAACACTGGTCCACATCTTTTCACTTGGTGGACATGTGTGTGACCCTCACTTGGGCGTTCAAAACCTGTCTACCTGTTCTGCTCAGCCTTTTCTCCTAGTGTTCCCTATATGCCCATCAAGCCACATTCTGTAAAGTCACACAGTAGCCAAATTTTCTTTCTTGCATAAGCACCCCAGTACCACTAAGCAAAATTTTAACAAGCGGCAACAAGAAAAGTCCCTAAGTTTAACAGGATGGGCCACCCTTCTAGGGATGTTTCCACCTGTAGGGATGTTTCCATCTGAGACCAGAAATCTCTATTCAGTCTTGAGGGGAATATCCTAGGCACTAGCTTATGACAATGACTCTCCTATTCACATGTTGAAATAAATGGTTCCATATTAGGTACCACCCCACCACTAAGCCCCAACCATCATGAGAATCCTACAACCAGCTTATTAAAAATACAGGCTACCTTAATGTCACAAATGAGTTTCTTATTTCCAGTCTCCAGGAACATTAGACAATGTGCACGGCCACTTTCAGGAGTCCCTTAAATTCGATCAAAATGACATTTCAGTTTCTTTCAGAGCATAAAACCCTTTAGTTCTTGCTCTATCCCCAAGGTGGTCTGAAACGTTAAACCGCCACCAATTAGATTTCTGCTTTTGCTTCCAATGCCACCACGGTTCTTTTCTCTCCCTAACAGGGCCAGGACATTCCCCGTGTCTGCCTCAGTAAATGATGGGAGATAGAAGACACCGCTCTTTGAGGGTGGGATCATTGGAGCCTTTGTTACATACAGCGGGAATCACTGCTGCAGCTGAACCTGACACATCAGAGGTGAAGTTAGGAAGAGAGGAAAAGCAGAGGACTGGAGGAAAACACCCAAGTCCACCCCAGGAAGAGGATAATGAAAGACAGACACAGAGACTCCTTTCACTTTGGAGTTGAACTTGAGTTCTGAAAACCACTTTGTGCCCAATTAGGAAAATGGCTACACTTCCAGTACAAATAAGGCACTTGTAATCCCTAATTGGGTGCTCTTAATTGATAGTGCTGATTCTGCGTGTGGATAGAAAAAGGAATTACTGAAGACTGATTTAGGATTTTAAGAGAAAAACAATTACTAATAAAGCCCCTTCATATTCTAAAGTGTTTATTACAGTTTTTTCAAGAACAGTTATTCTGGTTTAGATGCTCATGTTAGTAGCAGGATGTCCTGAATCAATAGCACCCTAAGGCAGGGCCACTAATGTCAATAAAGATGCTACCTCGCATCGTCATTAATATTTTCATTCAAGTAAGCACAGCAAAGCTGAGCAAAATTCTATACATTCAACATACTCTGCCTCAGCATAGACAATGGCAAAGGGGGCTTGTTAGGCAGAGAGCTACCAACATTTTTTTTAAATTTCGTCACTGAGGTCTCACTATAAATGAACCAATAATTCATTTGAAAGACCGTTGTAATCCCAAGTTCCTAGAGACAAAGGTATGTAATATTTTTTTTTACCTTTTCTGAAGATTCTAACAACAAAAAGACATCATTCCCTCTAAGATGAGCATTTTAAAGTGAGCCTGGGATTCTCCTACCCCCGAACAGAGTATTTCAGCTTTTGGTTAGTTGACACACAGCATGCAAGCAGATGGGTGCTCAATAAAGAAATAATTTTAGTTTTCTTTTGGCTGAAGTGTATAAAGAAAAAAATTAAAACGTTGCTCAACATTATGTTTATTATTCTGAAGCTTAGGAATTCAGGCTTTAAAGTTTCTGTTAGCAAGCCCTGCTAGAAAACATGTCTGAAATGTCTGGAAGGTGATTTCTACCTAATCTTTCAGTGTGCATCACATTCTAGTTAAGATTCTACGACACTGTATTCGCTGTTTCTTTTTATCACACAGAACAGAAATCTCAAATACTGAGACAGAAGGAAAAAGGTAAAACAAATCTCTAACACCATCCTTGAGTTGGATATGGTAGTTAGAAGCCATGGAGACCTTTCTCGAACTTCTTGTTTAAGGCTCTCCTTTGCATCCCTGGCCCCTAAACTCACTTTCCACTATGGTTTATTGTTTCAATGAGAACTGGTTTAATTAAGTGACTCTGGAATGGCATTGTTTCCCGGATCATGGATGAAAATTCTGCAATGACAAGAGTAGCTGAACTTGCACTGAAGAAAATGCCACATAAAAATGAGAAAGGAGCAAAGGGTCTCCTTCAGCACGTGAGCTTTGATGCTATCAGTCTGCCCTTCTTAAGCCTGCCTTGGAAAGTGAGGTGAGCTCATCATCTGTGAGTGAGGAAGAAGAGGAAGGTGACCATGCCTAGTCTCCAAGTATGGTGGCACCTTCCATAATCAAACACTAAAGATATCACAGCCTGCCTCACAGAAAGCAGCCTACCCAGAAACAATAACATTTCCTGCATTGGTACTAAAGAGGGCTAAGAAAATGTTTACTTACAAGATAAAAATGGAGTGGGCACAGCTGGGGAAAGTACGTCATGTAGAAGCATGAGGATCTAAATATAGATCTCCAGATCCCATATAAAAGCCAAGCACAGCAGTGTTCACCTGTAATCACGGTGGAGGAGTAGGGTGGAGTCTACCAGGTCCTGGGGGCTTGTAGGCCAGGCAGTCTAGTCAAAATGGTAAGCTCTGGGTTCAATGAGAGATCCCATCTCAGAAAATAAGGTGAGAAATGACAGACAGAGATACCTGAGGTTGACATCTAGCTTCTACATGAGCATGTGTAGGCCAGTGTACCACACCTATATATATGCATGTATATACTTCACAATACATTAGTAATAATAATAATAATAATAATAATAATAGTAAAAATGGGAATCATGAATAGAGAAGACTTCCTTAAAGTTCACTGTGTAAAATCAAATACTGCATATGAGAAATAAAACATTCAATATGATTTTCTCCTGTTGCCACTCTAGTTATTGTTTTATGTTTAAAACAGAGTCAGGGCTTCCTTGTGATTTCTCTCTGGGAAGTCTATTCTCTCCAATTCTCCCCTCACATAAGGAACCCTACTTTAAAATCCCTCCTGGCTCTGAGACAGAGATCTATTTTTAAGTTGATGCTATTCCTGTGTGGACAGCTGGCAGATTCCACCTGTCTGAGGGATGTGTTGTCAAAGTATCAAATGCCTCCTAGGCCCCATGACATACTGTCACCTACCATGAATGCTTCTAATGTGAGATGGCCCGCCAGTATACCCTCAGAAGTAGATCATCTGACTTAATCTTCTCGAGAGCAGGACAGCAGATAGTGTCTGATCTGATATGCTATACCAGAAATGGGGCTAGATACTGGGAACAATAGATACATGCAATCCAGTTAAAGTGACCTTCACTCAAGAACTTAGACAACCAAGGGTCTCCTTGTCCTTCTTTAACTTTCTGTGACCCCTGTCCCCAGAGGCTACCTCACCATAAGGCAACAGATGGTGAAGTTACACGCATGTATGGTCCTTTGAGAGAAAGACATCACCTTGAACATCAAAGCACTGTCCTTAGAAACAATTCAGGTTTCCAAAGCAGGAATCAGCCTTTGTGCTAAGCCCATTATGGTGCATCTGAGCTCTGGCTACTGCCATCCATCTCTTGGCAGTGTGTTCAGGAAGAGGGCATAAGTAGAAGGCTGACAAACAGAGGACATATATTCTAATGTCAAGTCTGACTCTATTCTCTTGGCAACAGGCTAGGACTCACAGCTGCCAGCAGCAGATCTGGCAGACAAGAGTTATAATATCAGCAAAAGCAATTTGGCCACCTAGAAAGTACAAATCCATCGTCCAAAGCAAAATGTTTTCAAAATGTGGGCCACTGCCCTTCAATGAGCCATAAAAATCCACTTAGTGGACGACAGACAGCATTAAAAGAAGAAAGAGCCACATAGAAATACCAGCCTTTAGTGTATGGAGTTTGGATAGCTCTCTCTCATGACACTTATTCCCATTTTATACACACTCAGCATTTGGAAGTGCTGCACAGTGTCACATATAAAACGAGAGGCGTTTGCACAGAAAAGCTCTTTGGGAAAGCAGTCCAGCATGGGAGTGGTTTGGTTATTCTCCTATCTGTATTTTTATCAGCTGAAAATGCACATATAGTCAATAAATGTAACTGGGATGCTTAAAGATAGAATAGTTGCTTTTATTTAATCTATAAAAACACTGCTCTGGGGAGATGACTCGGCAGTAAGAACATTTGCTGAGTAAGCATGAATGCCCCATAACCCATGTAAAAAGTCAGGCACAGTGACATTTGCCTGGAACTCCAGCACTAAGGGGCATCAATAAGAGGATCTTGGGAAATACTAGCTGACAACATAGCTATATGTTGAGGGAATAAGATGGCAAGAGATAGAGCAGGACTCCCAACATGTATGCAGAGTTATATGCCCTTGTAAACACACATAAACATGTATCACACATGTTCATCCACATACCACGTAAGTTTAAAAAAGAAACAATGAAAATCTAATTTTTTTAAAAAATTAAACTTGACAGAAGATCTTTCAATTTCTGGTTTATGATAAAAAATATTTGGCTTTCTGTATGTATACAGTAGGTCTGTAGAGTCCAGGAGATGGTGTCAGGTCCTCCTGGAACTGGAGTTACAGGCGGTTGTAAGCTGCCTGATGTGGGTGCTGGGAACGGAACCCAGAACCCAGGTCTTTTGCAAGAGAAGCAAATGCTCTTGAATGCTGAAGCACCTCTCCAGCCTCTGTATTTATAACTCTCCAGTTGTGGTGGAATTTTCCCTCTCTGTAGTAGATTCTCATCTTGAAAAGATTCATTCTTGACCAGAGGAATCAAAGTTGTCATACAAACCTTTCAGCTCAGACTGCTACATGGTGGCAACGGACAAGACATAGCCAGCGAGCACTGGGCATTCATACAGTTCCGCATGGCATAAGTGCCTGAGGGATACATTATTAAGAAGTTTGATTGACAACAATCAAGTCATTATTTTGCCCATCTCCAACCAACCGGCTGTATATATATCCCAGTGGACAGGCCAGATGTGAAGCTTTATATCATGCTGCATTTTTAAGGATGAACTGACACATCTGGGGCAGTGAGCAGACCACCCATGCACACCTTGCTATATCTGTGCACCTCGGCACCTCAAACTATCACCTGATAGATGCACGGAATGAAGTCCATCCATCAAAAGCTCCCCATCAGCATCCTCACTTCTAACTCCAAAAGACAAATTTTCTCTTCAACAAAGAAAAAAAATCAAGGCATGAAGACCACAGTTCTTACCAAGCAATGTATCTTTCAGAAATCTGATTTTCTGGTCTTATTTTTACTATTGTCTTTTATGTATAGAATGTGAAAAAAGGCGTTCTACATAGATACTGCCTCAATTTCCTTTTGAAACAAATTTAGGTAAAAAAGAATGTTAGTGTATGAAAAAGGTTAAGTATTAGCAAAACAGGTGATGTATATAGCCAAAAATGATCAGGTGGTATATGGCTGCCTGGAATGGAGGAATGACTTGTTCCGATTTACTTGTTCGTGGAAAGACCTGGCAAAGATAACTAACCACCCCTCACTCAGTCATCTTGCCTGGGTTAAGGTGGGTGGTTTCCACTGTCACCCTAATCCATGGGGGAAGAGAGGAAAGAACCAAGCTTTCTTTTGCAGTCTCCCTGGTGTAACGGCCAGTGCTCTCTGGTGACAATGTAGTATTACTTTTATAGCCCTCTAGCCTATACTTCTCACACACACACCATGCTAACAGACTGAAAACAACTGAGTCAAAATGAAATGAATGCTTGTCACTGGCAAAGGCTCAATCCTTGCCCCTCTTCTTTCTCCCTTTCTCTCCCTCCCCCTTCCGCTTCTCTCTCCCCACCCACTCCACCATCCACTCTGTACTGCAGGCTGGCACTCTTTTTCCCTCTGCCTTCTGAAAGAGCCACATGCCTGGCCAGATTTCTCTCTCCTTGAATCTTAGTTAAATTCTAAAGGATCACCTATAACTGGAGAGAATTATAACCAACACCACATTTGTGTTTCTAAATGCATATAATATTTTAACTGTGGCAAAAAAAAACCCACCAGCAAAGACTTAATATGGATTTAGCTTTCAAACAAACAAAGGAAGAACAGGAAGAACTATTTCAATAAAAACAGCAACTTCCTTCTTTACTCTCTTCTCTCTGACTTAGTGTAATGCCTAATATATGCTATTAAATCTTGTATAAATCTGAGTTGCTTTGAATTTCACTTCCTAGTTATTAACATGTCAGGCAAATTAAACTCAACTTCCCCATGACTAGTTCACAGGCAATGAAGTCTTCCTGTCTAGACAAAGATTTCTTTGCTGCTATTTTACACAATACTGCCTGACCCAAATAATCTCCTTCCATCTCTGACATAGTTTGAACAAAACTTATTAAACATATACTATGCTCAGCATCTCAGTGTCATCCAGTTCCTCACAGGTCTCTAGTAGGTGACCATACAGAATGAACCTCATGAGCTGCTCATGTGAAAGCCAAAACAAGGCACACGTGCACAAGGATGGAGATTCCACCAAAGGTTCACTTGCATAGACACAGAAAGTCACCCAGCCCAAGCCCCAGTACTAGGGATTGAACCTAGGACCTTATGCATGGAAGGCAAGAACTTTACCACTGTACTACATCGCCAGCCTGACACATCTACTTCTTATAAACTTTCTAATGCCAAGCAATCAAGAAAAATCTCCTTTGCCCAAACACAGCATATTTTAAGATTGGCGCATAACTGCTGAGGCAAGGTTTGGCATGTGAGCGAAATGGAAATACTAAGCTCCGGGTGAGATTCCTCTGTGGGCCTAGCAGATTCTACATGCTTGTATCTCTCCTTTGTGGATCTTGTTTCTTTGCTGTAGCTTCGTGAAGACATGGACACTTATCTGCTGATACCTGGGTACCTACAAGGGCAGTGGAATAGAGACACCCCCAATTTCAATGGCTTCAGTAGCACATTGTTACAGCTTTAAAAAGAAAGAGCGAAGGAGAACTTTTTACACACTTCTCAAACAATTCTTTAATAGCAAGGATACTGAGAGCACTCAGAGGCCTCAAGATTTCCATACAAATGGGAAGGGTTTTCTTTCACTCAACTCTTTGCCTTCTTCGCTTAACGAATGCCATCACATTTCACCCAAGGCCTCATCACACATCAGCATTACCTCATTAAACTTTCTTATATGTGCACTGAGTGGCCCAGGTATTTCAGAGAATGACAGAAAGAATCAGGGACTTCATAGGCATGCAGCCACAAAATCTGACTTAATCCTGTTGTCTCCCATTTCATTTCAGCTAGAGTTTCAAATAGGGCAAAGATGTGTTCCATGTGCCATGTCCGTGCCCTGACAGAGTCTCTCCATAGGCCACTGTACCCATTTTGAAACAATCAACCCAAAAGCCTTTTTGTGAAAACAAGCCTTCATGTCAGCAAGTACTGCTGTTTTCATTTTTCCTGTATTTTTCACACTGGCAAATTGCATTATTGTCAAGAGGGTATGCGTGTTCCCATGTGTGCATGTGCGTGTGCAGGTGTGTGTAAATGAGTGGAGGCTTGAGGCTGACATCAGGAATCTTTCTCAGTCACTCTCCAACTTAATCACTGAAGCAGGGTCTCGCAGGTGAACCCAGAATTTGCCAATTTGACAGGCTAGTCGGGTTGACCTGCTTGCGCTAGGAATTCCCTCTACGTTCCCAGTGCTGGAATTACAGGCATGTCACCAATGGCACCTGGCACTTATACAGGTTCGGGGGACATGAACTCTAGTCCTCAGAATCATAAGACAAGTGCTCTAAGAGCTGACCACTGCCCCAGCTCTACTTCTCAGAATCCAAAAAACAAAACACAAAACTAATATTCCTCATGAGTCATGTATGAAGGGAGGGCCCGATCTGCTCTGGCACTTTAAAAATAGCTGATATTGAACACGCAACTGTTTTTCTTTATTTTTAGAATGCTTAAGTCGGCACATATGTGATGAATTACTGTGTTGTTCACACTAAAAAGTAAATTAAGAATTACTTCTGATTGATCAATTATCGTCATTTATATGGCCCGAGGAAGTGACAGCTCTTATTCAATCCAGATTCAGAGGGTCACTGATTTCAAACAAGAAATGTAAAACAAATTAAAACAGTCGATTCACGACTGTAATTTCAGGTTTATGAAATGGTGCCACAAAGCCACCATCAAAGCGCCGGCTTGCTGGAAGGCCCCTCCAGCTGGCCTCAAAGATCTACAGGAAAAAACCTGGCTAGCATTTATTCTGGAGCACAAATTACAATTTTTAGACACATGCAGCATTTTCTTTCTTAAAGTAGCCATGGGCGCAAATGAAGTTGTTCATATTTTGTACAAGAAGGCAAAGTTCAGAGATGGCCATAGGAGCTAGTATGGGCCAGAAGATCAATAGTAGAATTCTACTTCAAAAGCTTCTCTATTCCAGAGTCAATGGTTTCTTATCACTATTCACTAAACAACCTTCCAGGGGCTCTGTGGTCACCTGTCCTCCTCTGGGCATGTAAACTGAACTTCTCCCACAGCGGAGACCTTATAAATCCCATCATATGGAACTCAATG
>JAQHUG010000079.1:6467853-6480353 GCA_028555095.1 Dicrostonyx torquatus
TAAATCATAGCTAGTTCACAAGTTCCAACCAGAGAAAGCAATAAATAATCCATCTCTCTATATTTTTGTAGTATTCTGAGCGGATGAAGGTTAGATATGTTGCACTAATAAATTCAGAAATCAACATGTTTGGAGACATACACTTCCAAGCAAAAACTGTTCTAGGATAAGAACAAAATTCCTCTCTTTTGATTAGTGGCATGGATATAAATTCTGTCTCACTCAAGTTCCTCCAATAGCAAATCATAAGATATACTTAGCATTTTAAAAGGGAGAGAGGGTGGCTATGAAATCCAAACCCCTCAAGCTCTTACTTCTCAAAAAGAAATGATGAAAGACAGAAATTAAGAGAATTGAAAAAGCCAGAAAAGCAGCATGGTGTATGGCCATCAGGAGAAAGTTCAGTCACTATCAAAACAGACAAAGGAAGGGTCACAGTCTGAGGTCTTCACTGAGCAGAGTGGCACTCAGCATGGTGGACTGACTCTACCAGCTGCCCATCCCTGCACAGCTCATGGGAATCATTAATCTTCATTAGAAGAACCGTGCTGTTAGCTACCGCCCTGGGGCGGGTGCTCGGTGTGCCCAGGGAAAGTGGCATAACTTCAGTGCTGGCAGTGGTTATTGTGCTCTGCTTCTTCCTATTGCAATTCCAATGGACAGCTCTGATTGTCAACATTACCTTCTCACTGCCCACACCAGACGATCCTGCTCTAGCAGCACCCTGCTTGGCTTGAGCTTTCAAGACCATGTCTGTCTAGTGCTTTGAAGGGGCTCCCCCGGCACTTGCTCTAAATTTTAAGTATGAACATCGAAACATGTTCTACAGACCTAACACCAATGTCTGTATCCCTTTTCTCCCATCAGCACCACACACACACACACATACACACACACACACATACACACACACACAAAACACAAACAAACACACACATACACAAAACATAAACAAACACAAACAAAAGCCTAATTCGGTGGAAAGACATATCCTACCAAACCTGACGACCTGATTTCCATTCCTAAGACCTACATGGCAGACAGAGAAATGACCACTGTAAGCTGTCCTCTGAGCTTCACACATGTACTTGATTTACACAAGCACACACAAATATACAAACAAATTTAAAGGCAGTAACACTTTTAAAAGCTTAACTTTTTAATGAGCACACGTGCGTTACTGTTCTCAAAGCCTCCATACTTGAAGATAAATACGTAGCTATCATATGGAAAGGTGAGTAAATATAAAAGGTATTTTATCTGCATTTGTCATCAAGGGTTTGTTATACTTTTTTGTCATTTTTTTGTTTTCTTTTTCCTTAGGAATTTATCTAAGATTTAATTCTTGGACCTAATATTCACTAAAGAAATTTAATTGAACACTAATCATTTCTGATTTATTCTTAGTTTTAAAAATGCCTTGGGATCTAATTAAATCTTGGGATCTAATTAAGATATGAATAAGAGGTACTGAGTTAGATCTCCCCGGGAAGCACAAGTTGTCTATGGAAAGCAAACTAATGGGCACAGGATTGGAGAGCAAAGCTGCCAGCGAGGCACCCAGACTTCAGAGCTTCAGCTTGAGATGCAATGTGTGTGTTATGAGCAAAAATTCAGCTTTTATTTTGGAAGGTCCTGTGCATGCTAGCTGCATTACTTTTCAAAGTGACCAAACTCATGATAAAAACAGCTTCTGGGAAGAACTTGTCTGGACCCACAGTTTGAGAGGGTTGTGTCCATCATCGTGGAGAAGGCACAGCGAATTCCTGGCAGCTGGAGCATGTGGCTGGAGCTCTTCACATCTTAGAGGACCAGGAAGGAAGGAGGTAAGGAGGGGTAGTGCTCTCTCCCTTTCCTCCTGTTATTTTGTCTTCCCTCGACCCTGTGGGCTAGTATTGCCTATAATCAGGGTGGACTTTCCCTCCTCAGTTCAGTCTCTCTGCAAACTCACATAGACACACCGAAAAGTGTGTCTCCTAGGTAATTCCAAATCCAACCATGCTGACAGTGCCAATGAACCACCACAGTAACCAAGTGCTTGCCTTTGAACCAATCCTCCCCAGCTCCAATCTGAGTAGTTAAAAAAATATACAAGGAAATACATGAACAAGAGCAAGTGAAAGCAAGCTGCATCTATCTGTGATAAAGTTAAAAATAAACTTCCAATACTCCAATTCTTTACTTTTACTGTCTTCTGTATTATATGAACAGGAATATTTCAGAGAATTTGGCATCACAAAATATGGTTTTAAGTACTTAAAGCTCTGACAACTCCCCCACAAAACACTTGGTACTAATGGAAAGCTGTTAACTCAGACTGCTTCTCCTTTGCAGAGGCTGTTTCATAAATGTCTTAAAAATAAGTAATTGCTTTCTACCATGTGTATTATTTTCACATTTTATGCTTGTTAACATGGCTGGCATGAAATGCTGTATGCGCCAAAGGCATTCATCTAGAAGCAAAATAATGAGAAAATAATAACAACAGTAATAAATACTAAACAATAGAGACCAGAATGAAGAGTTCAGTGCATCCTCAGAATGGGTACCAGGCAATGTTGTTTGTCTAAAGGGATACTGCAGAATAAAGATGGATGTTTAGTTTTAACTGTCACAAGCTGACTCTGGAAAAGGCAGCTCTCTGAAATAGTCCAGGTTTTCTCCACAGTACAAGAGCAGCGCCACGCTCCTGCTTAGGCACACTGAAGATAACAGACCAAGGCATGTTTCAGTAAGTTCTATATTTGACTTTGCTATAAATTCTTGTAACATATACCAAAATCTGGAATAGTAATTCACATTTGTTTTGGATAGCAAGAATCTTTCTACCTTCACCACCTCCCTTACCTGTTCAGGCAGCACAACAGGGAGTATTCGTGTACCATTCTCAATATGAAAGAAACCAAGGATCAGCATTAAAAATTGTAAAACTGCTGTATTTACAGGTGCCTCTTTATTTTACATCTGAAAACCAAACAATGGTTTATTATTATTATTACTGAGTACAAAGATATGTCAAGAAAGGATCATCACTTACAAATGGCTGTATAGAGGCCCCCAAAACATTATTTAAGCTAATCTACACAGAATCAGAAAATACACCACCAAAGCCTTACCCACCTCCTTCTTCACACCCATGGCAGACATTGCTGAATGGTCACTAGACCATGCACGCTCAATCATGCATGGATTCGGGATGCTTCTACTCATAATCCTATCCACAGATGTCACTGTCCACCAACAGAAGCCAGTGTATAAGACAAAGTTCCAAGGCTGACCTCTGGAAACAGCAGGAAGGTTAACAGCTGGTCCTTAGGCCTCACCTGCTCTGCAGCCGGCAGAGGATCTTCTGAACACAGGTCAGGCTATACTGCATATCTTTCATTAACATGGAATAAATGGATAACAAAGGGATAATGTTTTTCACGCTGTACAAGTAAGTTTGCTTGCACATGGGATCTTGCTCTGTAGCCCAAGTTGTCCTTCAACTCACAGTCTGCCCGTTAGCCTCCTGAACTCTGGATTTCTGGCAGACACCACCATACTCAGATAGGTGTGTGTGTGTGTGTGTGTGTGTGTGTGTGTGTGTGTGTGTGTAGGCCAGAGGATGTTTCCAGGTATTGTTCTTTCTCAGGAGATGTCTAGCTTGTCTTTTAAAGCAGGGTCTTCTCATTTGCCGACTACTTGCATGTTAGACTAGACTACCTGTCCAGTGAACTCCAAGAATCCTTCTGCCTCAAGCTCCTTAGTACTGTGATTGTATGTGGCCACCATGACATCCAGCTTTGTTGTGGTTTCTAGGGAATGGACACGGGTCCCCATGCTAGCACAGCATGGCAAATGCTTTACAGACTGAGCTACCTCTCCCACCTCAGCTTTTACTTTCTAAAATGACTAACTCTCTGAAATTTCCAGACTCCCTTGTTGAACGTGGTCAGTGGGGAATCTGGCCAGAGCAGTAGAGCTCCATGGCTTTATCTCTGACATTACCTAAAGAACAGATCATCTGTTTGTGTCTGTTTAGCCACGATGCTTGCTTGCTATATGTTCTCGCATAAAATTATCATATGTCCTCACTCATAAGTGGTTTTTAAACATAAAGCAAAGAAAACCAGCCCACAAATCACAATTCCAGAGAACCTAGACAATAATGAGGACACTAAGAGAGACTTACACAGATCTAATCTACATGGGAAGTAGAAAAAGACAAGATCTCCTGAGTCAATTGGGAGCACAGGAAACTTGGGAGAGGGTTGATGGTGAGGGGAGAGGCAAGAGAGGGGAGCAGAGAAAAATGTAGAGCTCAACAAAAATCAATTAAAAATTCATTTTTTCTCACTTCTCTAACGAATAAAATAATATAATCGAAAGTGTCATTTAGGTCACAGAATATTTTTTTTCTCTAAAATCAAACCAAACCCTAAATGGAAACATCTTAAATATTTTTCATCAGCAGGTTTTCATCACAGGAAATATCTAAACAAAGACAAGAGGTTTAATTCAAAGGAAAAAGCACACTGCTCACTATTTCCAAAAGTTCTCACCCCAGCTTGAAAATCTATACAGAGGAAGAATAAAATCAACCACATGGGTTTGGGCTAAGATTAGACTTATTGACGTCAGCATGGTTTTCAAGACATGAATTTGGATGACTGCAGAAGCAGAGTGGAGTGAATAGCTGGCGTGCCTGTGTGTTTGCACACACACGGTGACAAAAACTCTGTCAACTAAGGATGACTGGAAGCAATGAAAACTCCCACCAGCTGGACCTGGTAGCATATGCTTGCAATCCTAGCTACCTGGAATGCCAAAGGAGAAAAGCAAGTTCAAAACCAGCCTCAGTAACTTAATCATTAAAAGAAAAAGAGTGTTCTAGAAAAAACTTCATGGTAGATTGATGAGCCTACCAGGAACCAACAGACTATTCCCAACCCATGGTCCCACAGCCATTTTAGTCAAACTCAGTGGGTCACAAAACAAAACAAAAAGATGTGAATATGGGAAGTACACCAGAGTGCGTGTGACAGGAGTGAGAGGGAGACAGAAGGGGGTAGATGTGAAAGTCCTCAGACTGCACTGCATATATGTGCCAGACTGTCAAAACCATTCATTTTTAGAAAATTCTACAAGTAGAGCATTTACTAATGAGTCATGAGACCCTAGGTTCAGCTCCCCTCACCACAAAATAAAAAATAAACAAATAGGAAATCATAGTGAGAGTCTAGCATAATGGGCACCTATATTCTGGTTAGAAATTTCAGAGAATGCCAGATTGCAAAAATGGAGCAAGGAAAGTCTAAGGCGGAAAAATGTTCACACATGATAGGAACATACATGTCAAGGAGACAAAATCTTAAAGTTTATAAAAACTACATCTGGCCCGAACCAGCCATGTGACCACGAGACCCCACTGAAACAGCAGACAAATGGGGGAATTAAATAGAGAAAAGAATGCCCCTTCCTCCAGGAGAAGGCCAACTAGTACAGAGATTCAGCGTGGGGCTTGTAGACAGCCACCATGTGTCAACCATCAGTAACAGTAGATTCAACCAGAACCAACCAATGATTACAAAAACCAGCGCATGACATCTGGGAAATGGGCAGAATATCTACATAGCCTTCAAGAATCTTTCTGCAAGATACTGATTAATTCAGAGACAATTTCAGAATACTACAGAGATAATTATTAATTACAAAGAAACATGTGACTGAAGACTAGATTAACATGATCAATACAAAGACAAAGGAAACATCAACCCTTACATATGGGCCAGGAAAGACACGTTTCCTTCTGTGGGCTACTTGCCCCAAATGCATGACCTACAAGTGCTCATAAGAAACTGTTAGAGAAACACAAAGTGAGGGACATCCTATGAAAGATTTTGTATGTATTCTTCAAAAATATTTTGGTCTGAGCCATGGAGAACACCAAGGAAACAAGGCTTTCTAAAGATAGCAGGAACAAAACCCACCTGAACTTACAGAGATGGTGGCACCATGCTTAGGGACTGCACAGATTTGGGCCCAAAGGGGTCCAGCACTCAAAGAAGTGGACACAAACCAAAATCCTTAACTCGGAACCTATCACTAATTGATAGCCACTTACAAATGAAAAATTAGTTTTCTCTAATGGAGTCTCTCTGAGAATAAAAACCACTCTTAAGACCAGGTCCCATGACCAGCAGTAGACAGCCAAAACAAAATTAACTCAATGATATATATATATATAGTCAGGATTTTTCTGTAGTTATTGGTGCCTGTCCTGGAACTAGCTCTTGTAGACCAGGCTGGCCTCGAACTCACAGAGATCTACCTGCCTCTGCCTCCCGAGTGCTGGGATTAAAAGCGTGCGCCACCACCGTCCGGCCTCAATGATATTTTTAAGAGTTTTTTTTCCTTTTTATTCTTTTCTTTACTGCAAGTCTATTTGCTTATATATTATGGTTTCTAATTTTGTGCTTTCAGGAGATTTTTCTGGTGCCTATTTGTGTGTGTGTCTATATGTGTTTCCTGTGCTTTTTCTTTGGCTCTTCGTTTTTCTGTTTTTTTGTTTTGTTTTGTCTTATTCAAATTTGTTTGTTTTTATCTTATTACTTTTCCTTCCTTCCTTCCTTCCTTCCTTCTTAAATGACTGTTTGGATGGGGGGAACCTGGAAGGAGTTGAAGGAGAAGGACTTATAATCAGAATATATTATATGAAAAAAATCGATCTTTTATTAATTAAAAATTTAAAGCCAAATAAAAAATTTTTAAATTAAAAACAAAAGACAATTTGATCTGCAGAGTAGACTTTAAGCATTCTCACCCAAAGGAGAAATAAAGAAGATAATTATGTAAAAACATATTTTGGTATGGAAGACAAAATTAAAGAATTATTCTAAGATCAAGGAAACTCAAGAAATTTGAAAACTGAAAAAAATCCATGGCTGGTATGATGGTAATTCTGTCAACTCAACATTTCCAGAGATTACCTGAGGTAGGAAGCCCCATCCTACGTGTGGGAGGCACCGTTCTACATTCTATCCTATTGACTGGGGCCCTGTCCTGAATTAAAAGGAGAAAGTGAGTTGACAGCAGCATCCAGGTCTCTGTTTCCTGACTGTGAATGCCATGTGACTAGTGGCCTCAACCTCCTGCTACCATGCCTTCTTCACTATGGTGACTGTGCCTCCACACACCAAGCCAAAGCAACCCTTTCCTTAAGTTTCTTTTGTGCTGTATCTTGTGAAAGCAATAAGAAAAGTAACTAATACCACAGAGGATTTTCTTTCTCTGTAAATAACATTGTAGGAAGTATGAAATACTTATGTATTTATGAGATACACACACACACACATTTACACACACACACACACACAAACACATACACAAGCACACACACACAAACACACATACACAAACACACACAGAGAGTGACAGAGAGAGACAGCATAAGCACAAGTTTCAAAGTGGGCTTGCCAGGCTCTCCATTCAATGGCTTTCTTATGCTTTTCTCTCAATGGACAATTTAGCCAAAGTGTTCAGAGAGCTTCCCAAACATACTAATGTGGTAGTGGCAACTGGGGTAACAGGGGGGTGGCCCAGTGTTCGCTAAACTACAGAAAGATGGCTTGGACTCTGCCTGGCACACCCTGAGGACTTTTTGAGGGCAATATTGATCATATGTGATTTTTCAACTTTTGCTTTTTCTTACGTAACCACGTTATACTTGGATAGCATCTGATTAAGTCTAATCACTAGATTACATAGGAAAGTATTCTGCTTGTGAAGATCCTGCCTCCATCAGTTAACCCACACTTTATCTGGGCATATGAAGATTCTTCTGAAGATTTCAAACTGCTGGAAATAACAAAAGTACTGTTTCTTTGAGAACCTTGGGAATTGTAAGGTACAGGAGTCTTACACCATTTTTACCAGACAACTCCAAAAACTAGCTAAGAGGCAGAAAACTGAAACCACCAGGGAAGTCAGGATTTCGTGAGCAGACTATAAGATAGAGAAATGTATTATAATCTCCTAATAAGAACAAGCTCACATGCAATTCAAGGAAGAGTCAAAAGTAAAAAGGTACCAGGAGGTTGAGAGGTGGAGGAGTAGGGAGGGTACAAAAGCAATCAGAAGCCGACACTGGACAAGGCAGGAGCTTGTTGTGTCTCTGAGCAGATGTGAGAGAGGATAGCAATGTATACACATACCCAGGCCATAGAGGACACACAGTGCCAACAGAGAGCAAGTGCTCCTGCCACAGGTGCTGGAAGGGCTCAACATCCCCAGCTCCAGCTTCCTTACTAGGCCTTGGCAGCGCAAGGGCAAGGGACTGTCACTCAGGCAATCTGAGAAGAGACAGGTGCTAACAGCTCTGTCCCTGAACAGCTTGACTGTAACCCATTCAGCACCAAGAATGGAATTCATGGTAACCAATGCCCTGGCATCCTGCAGCTGGCATGGCACATTGCACCTACACAGAGGGATGGCTTCTGACAGCATCACCGCATCTTCTAAAGCCACTGTGCCCGGGTGCTCACATAGCAACTCATTATTAGATAATCTTCCATTCACTTTTACAGTCTAGTCTATCATTTTACAAGTCTAAATGGATGTGTGGACACATAGTTTTGTGGCTTCCACTTCAAGACAGCCTTGAGTTCACCTCGATTGTTGTGGAAGGGGATGCTGGGGGAAGAGGGCAGATCCGGTTGTATGTGGATGAGGACACTGTTCCGGTTTCAGAAACAGACTCCATGCAGAGAATAATGCAGACTCACCCTGCAGAATGAATGAGGCTGCATCTCTCTCTGGATTTAATATCAGCAGCCTCTTGAAAGAACTAAAGTTCCCCCAGTGAGGTTCTGCTACTAGCTTGCTCACTGCCCTGAAAACAGGAGATTTAATGTGTGAAAACAGCCTAACTCTTTCCATGAACACACACACACACACACACACACACACACACACACACACCCCACAGCACACACACCCCACAGCACATCAGACTCACGCCCCTCACAATAAACCCTAACACAGACAATGAGGTGAACTGGAGAGCATATCTGCAGTCCTGAGAATCACTGTATCATGTCAGGCGAGATTAGAACTCGACGGAAAAGGGCAACACTGTGTCAGCTGTGATGATGTATGTGGCGGCTCTCTATCGGGATCTCCCTCCTTTATGTCTTAACACTGGGGCATGATTAATATTTTACATACTGTCCAAAGTGGGAGTGTGACTTACCAGAAACCGTACTGAACATTTCAAACACAGATCATCCTCTGCCAAGAGAAAATCCTGCCCAGCTGGAGATTTCGCATTTGCAAAGCTTAAGAGCAACGAGATTCCGTGACTTGGAGAAACTGGCTGTCCCACTGATGCCTTGGCAAGACAGGCTGTACTTATCTTTTCGAACAATAGACTCAGAAAATATATTCTCTTTCAAAAGCTATGGTAATGCATATGGGCTCTGCTGCTCAAGCAAGCTGCTGTTAGGGAATGCACCATGCTAGGCTGGAAAGTCCAAAGCACAAGATTTAACCCCAAGTTCAGAACTCTTTTGAAGGTCAAATGTAGTGTAACAATCTTATTAGTATCCTTAAACAAAATCAAGTAGTCTTCGAATACAGAAATGACCACATGGCTCTTATTCTCAGCCTTAACTCAGGTATTTGGCTTCCCTGGGAAGAGTCAACCACATTTTTTATTAATTTAATTCCCCAGAGGACATAAAATTACCCAGAAAGAAACCACTGCTCAATTGGTTCACATAAAATTGCAACATTGACAATACCCTTCTCCATCTTCTTTGCACTTTGTGCCCCCAGGAGAAGCCTGTGGTCACGTGCCCATGGATGACGCAAAACTTCACTTATGTTTTAACATAAAAATTCCCAGGAAATGCAGATGTTGTGCAAAGTGTCCAGGACAGCAAACTCCTCCGGTATTTGGGCTGGTTTTCTGGCTTCCTGTTTGGTGATTATGAAAGTGGATATGGCCACGGATGACCTTCCTGTGGCATCTAGCATGTCACCTTGGAATTCGTATTTGCTTTTTCTTTAGCAAGAGTTTGAATAATTAAGTTCCCAGAAATATTCATTAAATGAGAAATCTGAATGATCCAAAACAGCACCCAAATGAAATCAGGTCTCTCAAACTTGGCAACAAGAGCCTACACAATAAGGTGAGAAACAACCAGCTTCCTGTCTGCATGCTAAAACTCTGCCATGTGTTACCCTAACTCCAAAGCACTGCATGGTGCTGCTGAGAGATCTTCAAATAACAGCCTACAAACCCGCTATGCAGTAATTGAAAATGAAGAGATGGGTGCGAAGTGAGAGGACCCCAACATCAACTTTGACCTGCATGTCTCCAGGCAAACAGATCTTCCATCAGACCTCAGGCAAACAGCCGAGAAGGGAGTGTGAAGGAACACAACAATGCCTGCATCGAGGCTGCACTGTGGTGTGAGCACCGAGGAACAAATAATGACTTTGAGGCTGATACACTCACAACCAATATGTACAGAGTCCCAATCTGTCCAACAGGGGGCCGATCATCTGTTTCTAACTAGCATGCAAACCCTCTGACGGTTGTTTTGTGCAGGGCAGGAATAGAGGCATAGCAAACAGATGTAGGTCCCCATGGAAACAGATGTAGGTTCCCGTGCAAAGAGCCAAATTGTGAACATGCCCCCTCCAAATTCAGCCTCTCCTTGCTGAACGAAACTTCACACCAAGGCAATCAACACCCGACCAGGTTACACACCACTAGCAAAGTATCCTGCTCCCCACCCATCCCCACATGAGGCACCCCTAACTCCAGCCCCTAAACATCCCTCTGCGAGCCAGGCAAAAGTGGATGGCAGGCAGTCTATCCAGACACCAGCCAGTGTTCACATACCTCAATAATCCTGTCATGAATTTGCAGGCCTCCTTCCTTGGCTGCCGGCCCACTGTCAACTATTTTGGATACAAAGATTCCTTCACTGGAGGGTCCATCTTGATTGTCCTTAGGGTTAAGAAAACACAGGCATGAATGCTAGGCATGGAAGCTGGCAGGAAAAAAAATAAAATAAAATAAAAAACAACTTTGCACTCTGCGACCCCAACTTGTCAGAAGTGGTGTTAAGGGTAAAAGCTGTTTGTTCCTTTAATTTCTGTTTTAACTGAAACTGGCTCATAGGTATTGTAAAAATATTCCAAACTGAAGCCAAAGTCAGATGATGGGAGGCGTGTGCTATCTTCGAGCAGCCATCCTCCTTCCTCCACGAGGCTTCTATTTCAGCGTGTGCATTCTGTCCAAAACACTTTAACACAGCACCTTCCTCAACACGAGGCTGCTCCTCCTCCTGCACATAGCAGGATCACACCAAGCCCACTCTTTGGACGCTAGCTGTATATATATTTTTTCATTTCCATTGATTTCCCTTTCCCTTTCCATCCCACTTTCCATGCTGCTACCTTCTCTTTGCTCTCTGCTCCCTCCCTCCCTCCCCTTTCCATCCTTCCTTTCTTCCCTGCGTCCTTCAATTATTTTCTTCCCACCCTTCCTCTTTCCTTCTTTTCTCTCTTCCCCTTCCTCCATGTCTCTTTTCTTTCCTGCTTTGGGAGCAACTAAGTCACACTTCCCAGCACTGCCCTGTTTCCCCAGACTGAACAGGACTCGAGTTTAGGAAGGATGGACAGTGTCCGCAGCTCTTACCATCCAATAAAATAAGTCACTCTGATTTAGTATTTTGAAACATCTTTGCTCACAGACACATAACAAAGAATCCTTAGCAATTTGAATAATTGGGCCAAATTTATACAAGAGGCAAACAGAGTTGACTGGCCCTCTAGAGACTACTCTGAGATTGCACTAGACACTGCCCCCAGTTGTTACCCACACAAAGAATTGCTCCAGGAGTCACTATGTAATAATATAATTATGAAATGAGATATTTACGAATAAAGACAAAGAGGTCGACTCATTTCAAAAAGTCCCTCCTTTCCCTGACTGGAAAACCAACTGCTTGTTCTGGCCGCAACTTGTTCATGAACTTTCTTTCTACACGGTACTGTAGCAAGTCTTTTCCAAGTGTTTAGAAAGTTCTAGTGACTAACAGATGGATTGTTAAATTACATGGCACATGCATGTGCTGTTTCCAAACAAAAGCATCTGAGAATATATTTGATTTTACCCAAAAGGCCAATAAAACAAGATGACTTGAAAAGAGAGCAGAGGACAATCCAGAGAACTCCAAACCAGCGCTATGCTAAATTCCTTCCCACAATGCCAGAAGATCTATTTTAATAATGCTCTCTATAGAAGTACATAAAAATACTATGGCCCAAAACAACTATGAAAATATAACCTTTTCTTTTTGAAACAGGAAAGAGAGATGGAGAGAGGGGAGTAGAACAAAATATAGAGTGGAAGGGAGGAGAGAGAAAGTGAGAGAGGGAAGGGAGGGAAACTATATATAAGGCAAAGAGAATGCACTCCGCACCCTCTTCTCCCTTCTCTCTCT
>JAQHUG010000079.1:6482803-6508189 GCA_028555095.1 Dicrostonyx torquatus
ACAGCTTGAAGTAGTCAGGTCTCTCCATCATGTGGGTCCTAGGGACCAAACTCAGGTGAGCAAACCTACTCACTGGGCTATCTCACCAGCAGCTCCAAAACTCCTTTATTTTATTGAGACAGTTTCTCACTGAACCTGATCTTGCCTTTTGAGCTAAACTAGATGGCTGGGATAGTTAGTACCTGGAATCCCTGTCTCTGCTCACCTTTCACCTTCCGTCATTATAAATACAACCTCTGGCTTTTTACGTGGCTGCTGGGATTGAAGTCCAGTCCTTGCACAGCCAGCGCTTTACTCACTAAGCCAGTTACTCAGGTCCCCATGCATATCATTAGTTCAAGACCAAATCAACAGAGAACTCTCAGGAAGGCTTCAAAATCAGGTTGGGGTTGTATTTAAATCAACTTTTTTGGAGGGTTTCTTGTTTTTTCAAGACAAGGTTTCTCTGTGTGACAGCCTTGGCTGTCCCACTTTTTAAAAGGAAAAGAAGTGGGAGCCCCAACCCCCCAACACACCTTTGAAAAGCAGAAACCATCTTTCCAGGGAGTAGGCATGACCCTTCACCCCTCCTGGGGTGAGCCTGCCAAACAGCCTCCTGGACTCAGCATAATGGGTTTCTCAGCAATCACCACCCATAGAAGCACCTCTCCACACCAGGATTTTGTAAACACTGGGCTTTGATGTGGTTCCACCTGGGGCAGAGACAAGGTCTTCCTAGTTCAGGCTCTGTTCGCTGTAGAAGCTTCTGAAACATGTAGTAAGTGAAGTGGATCTTAGTTTACAGAGGTTGCTTTAAAACTGACAGTGGGAGGTAGGCAGAGGAGGGGCCAATATCACAGATGCAATTAAAGGGAATCCCACCTAGTCTCCATGCTAAGTCACTTACAGGCTTTCTTGTTCTGCCTTTTCCTTTAGGGTGCCAAGGCCTCTAGTGCTGAGCAATGCCCCCTCTCCCCACACCCTTACCAATAGGTCTTTTTATAAGTTGGCACTTGCCCAAGGTCCTCTTTGTTGTTAGCTGAGGTCAACCGCTTACATAGTGAGGCTTGCTGTGTCCCTCCCCCTTCCCAAAAGTGGGGCTTCTGTCGGGGACCATCGCCCCAACATGGAATCTGGTACATTGCCCTAAGTGTGTTTTCGGAGACGCATGGCAGAATCAGACACTCACACCATCATCGTTCAAGGGCAGCTCAGGACTTCTTGTCCTTTAACCATTACCCACATTTATTGTCTCCCAAAAATCTCTGAATGAATCTCTCAACTCCAGAGGAATTCCCTATTCATATTCCTTTTTGGGGGCTCATCCTCTCAGCCACACCTGCATACCATCTTACCAGCTTTGGAGTCAGAAGCATCTCTTCCTGGACAATCTACAAGTCAATGAAGGCTGGAACTAAGCCTTGTAATCTTTTGTCTTTCTCGTTGCTAGTTTTACAGCTACCAAAAGAATCCAAGCATGGCTGTTACTAGCCTGTCTGAGGAAAATCAGAGCCCACAGGCTTCAAGGGACTAGATCAGAACAACCTGATGACACACAGCCTGGGGTCATCACCAGTTAGGACACACAGCCTGGGCATATAACCAGCTAGGATACACAGCCTAGGGTCATCACCAGCTAGGACACACAGCCTGGGGTCATCACCAGCTAGGACACACAGCCTGGGGTCATCACCAGCTAGGACACACAGCCTGGGTATATCACCAGCTAGGACACACAGCCTGGGTATATCACCAGCTAGGACACACAGTCTGGGGTCATCACCAGCTAGGACACACAGTCTGGGGTCATCACCAGCTAGGACACACAGTATAGGGTCATCACCAGCTAGGACACACAGTATAGGGTCATCACCAGCTAGGACACACAGCCTGGGGTCATCACCAGCTAGGATACACAGCCTAGGGTCATCACCAGCTAGGACACACAGCCTGGGGTCATCACCAGCTACAAGAGGGAAAACAGAAAAGCCCCAGTCTCATATGCTCTCCGGTTTGGTAAGAGTTTCACAAAGATGATGGGAATCTATGAGCTCATTCCTCTGGTTTTGTAAAGTGGGAAAGGCTGCAGCCCCCACCCGACATTTAAGATGTTGTCTCAGACAGATGACGCTCATCATTTTATCTACTACATATCGTTTATGACAAAACTGTCAGCTTTTAAAAACAAAACTTTGTTTTTGAAACTGTGGTTTTGGCTAAAAGCTACAGGAATTCCACCATAAATCTCATGTCACTCCCCTTGAGTGAAAACACAGTGCGGTAAGTCCATGCCCACATTATTCCAGACTCCAGGCCCAGCACTGACTGCTCTCCTTTTGATCACTTCTCTGCATATCCCTCAACTCTAATCATATGATTATGTCTAGTTGCCCCAAACCCTACCCCTGTCCCTACTCTAGTCTTGTGAGTGCTGCCAAACCCACTCTTTTCTATCTTAGTGATTTTAAATAGTTTCAAAATGTGAGTGTGCATGTGCGTGCATATGTGTGTGTGTGTGTGTGTGTGTGTGTGTGTGTGTGAGAGAGAGAGAGAGAGAGAGAGAGAGAGAGAGAGAGAGAGAGAGCACATGCACGTACGTGCCTATGGAGAGGGTACACATGTGCAGAGAAAACATAGATCATGACCCTGAGCACAGTGGTGCATATGTGGAAAACAAGCACTCAGGAGGCCGAGGCAAAGATCACACAGTCTAGGCTAGAGTGGATTTGTAGCAAGAGCCTACCTCTAAACCTAAATGTTCCTTTGATTGAGCAAAGTTATATCCATCTTTCAGAACTCAACTCAGTGGCCCTTCTCTAGGATTCTTCCCCCCATCAGCCTCTCTAGGGAGGTGTGAGCTTCAGGAGGGCTGGGGTAGGGGGCATTACCCATTTCTACAGGGCTGGCACCTTCTGCTTGGGGATTCAGCACACCATCTTCTCTAGGTTTTCTTGACTTCCATTATTAGTGACATCCTTTGCTTTCGCCCTTCGATTCCCTTTTTCATCACACTTTTCCTACTCCTATAATTCACACATGGACTTGCTTTGGGCCTGACCCAACCCTTGCCCAGTAATCATACTCTGTGACTACAGAGCTCCAATCTCCTGGGCCTCTACTGGACTTTTTCACCCCTTGCAAATAACCGTGTTTACTATATATTTCTTGAATGAGCAAACCTTGTTTTCTTGAGCTAATTTTAGCTGGTAAACCAGAAAATGGTCAGTGCTAGGAGAGGAAAAGCAACAGCAGACACTCAGCTCATTCTCCTTGAATGATGAGAGCCTGAAAAACATCCCTTGCTATTCCCCAGAACTCCTCCTGCAGACATTTTCTTCAAAGCTAAGCTGACAGAGGGGAATTTGGTCCCTTCTATCTAGTAGAAAGGCTGTTGAGGGATGGGGTGGCCAAAGAATGGCCCTGATAAGAAAACTGGGTGGGATGGAACATTGCCCATGGCTAATGCCAAGGTGGCAGAACAGAGTTCAAAGTGTTATTTCCACATGGGGAGCCCACGGTCCAGCTCAGTAGGGAGGTCACTGATCACCCATTTCTAACCACATTGATACCACACAACTTCTTTCAGCCCTTCAGCTACACAATCAGTGAGGTAACCCAAAAGGTACTACTAAGCCACTACTGTCACACAAGCTTGAGAAACTTCAGGCACAGGACACTGCTTAGAATGAACAGGTCTGAGTGGGAAACAACAGACACAGAACAAGGCAAAGAGAGACAGCAGAATGAAGCTAGCGAGTGTACAGTCCTCACACCCCAGACCTCATCCCCTCTTCTAGCCTCCACAGAGAAAAGGAAAAGATAATTTAAGCAATTAACATACCACACATGGCCGGCCGCCAATAATATTGAAGCCCAGGGAGCCAGAGTCCCGGTGAAGAACAAGAGTCAGGCTTTTGGTTTCTTCACCCTGCAAGACAACAAATTAGTTGAAATGTTGATTTACAAACAGGAAATTGAGGGTAGAGATTTTATATATATATTTATACAAGGAAACTTGAGACCACTGAGCTAACTGCTTTATAAACCTCTATCTCTTGAGAAGTTTAGCCAACGAAAATTCTAGAACCCAATATGAAATTCAGCCCTGCCTTTAGGACCTTGCAGACATGCCTGGATATTGTCTCAACCTGGGATGACCACAGAAGAATGTCTGGAGGTGTCCAGACAGGCCACCAAGCATTCATTATCAATGACTCTTTGGTTTACTGATGCAGCCTTCTTCTGAGTGGCCTGCTGGACGCTGGCTGTCTAGACAGCCACTCTCTTGTTTGTTTCTCTATGCTTCTCAAGGACAGCATTCATGTCATGTCACGAGAGGGTCAAAAGGCAATCCTCTCGGAAATGTGAGCACATGCAATGGCCTGTCAATAGTCGTCTGTTTGGGAGACTGCGGAGGGGGGGCAGCTGTACATAGGAAACTGTCAGCTGCAAAATGTGGAGTGAAAACAGAAAACCCTGAGTCGCGCTGCAAAGAGGAGGGCTCCTTTCCAGAGCTGTTACTGTCTGATGTACATGAAATATAGAACCACTTAGCACAAAACATGCTGGGCAGGGCTGGACATTATGACACCCTTAAATCCAACAAAATGAAGTCACCTGGGACAGGTCACACAAGTAGCCAAAGGGACAGAGATGCCAGGCATCCTAGCTAAAAGCAGATGCAATCTCATGTTCAAACTGTTACTCCTTGTTCTATGACATACACACTAAGCTCGCTAACACAGCTTTGGAATTTTGTCTAGTCAGACAGTGTACAGCTTTCTGTGTTGGACAGTGGAAATCACTAAATCCATTTCTTCCTGTGCTCTCTTAGTAGGGTGAAAAGTTAGAAATACATGGTACTTTGGACAAGTTATCTTACATGGCTTACATGCCTGGCTTTCATAACAATCAATGGTGGAAACTGTATAGTTACACACTAATCCAAGGCAGATGGCTGTGCTTTGACAACCTCAAATGGTGTACAAAGAAAAATGCATGATCAAATGAACACAAAGTTTATTTTCAAATCTACTATGTGAGAATCATGAAGAGAGAAGGGGGGACAAAGGGAGGAAGCAAACTTGGAAGAGAAGGGGCGGAGAGGTGAGGGAAGGGGGGAGGATGGATGAAAAGAAAGGGGAAGGAGAGGGGCAAAAAGCAAAGAATTATATTATGCTGCATTTCCAGTGGTAACAGCTAATCTTTTCAGTGTTTGCTATGCGCCAGAAACTACACTTGAAGTAGAGTGCTTTATTTTGACATGGGATGGCCTTCTGTATATGTGCTGCTTTTATTGGTTGATGAATAAAGCTCTTTTGGCCAATGCCTTAGAAGAGTAAAGCCAGGTGGGAGATCTGAACAGAGATATATAGAGAGAGTAGGTGGAGTCAAGAAGACGCCAGTCATCTACCAAAGAAACAAGACATGTAGAAAATGAGGTAATGCCACAGCCATGAGGCAATACGCAGACTAATAGAGATGGTTTAATTTAAGATATAAGAGCTAGCTAGAAATAGGCCTGAGCCACTGGCCAAACAGTGTTGTAATTAATATAGTTTTTGAATGATAATTCAGGTCTGCAGGGCTGGAAAGTGAAAGTGCAGTCTCTTTTTACATTATTTTATTTACTAACTCACACAGGTTTATAAACTGATGCCATTACCATTCTCCCACTATAGGAAGACTGCCTCAAAGTTGTTACCTGTCATTGGGCTAACACTAAGTTGAGCATGTATATAGATTAACACCCTCCAATCCTATCCACCTGTCATACTTCTTTGTCTCACTGTAGCATGTAGAAGGTAATCATAAGCAGGTCTGCAAAATCACTGTAGCATGTAGAATCGTAAGCAGGTCTGCAAAATCATACCCTGTCCCACATGATTCAGCTGCTAAAGTTCCAGGAAAGGAATTCATTGTAGGAAGACTTGCCCAGAAGACAGAAACAGAACAAAATCCTGTTTGAACTATGTATCTCCAAAGGATGCTATCTGAGCTGCCCAGAGACATGGCCTCGGGTATTTTCTGAGCAATTAAAAAAAACAAACAAACCAGAAACACATTATTCCTGGGCCCAACAGCAGCTTGCAAAGAACTGTCCCGATGATCAAGTTGGCCTACACCTTCTCCCCAGAAGCAATCCAAGGGAAGTAAGAAGGATGCTTCACAACCGCCTTGAACTAGTCTGCTGGCCAGACAGGATGCAGATGGCACACCTCTTAGGGCTGAGTCACAGCAGTAATCTAACCTCCAGCAGACTCGCCAGGGATGCTGAGCTGGCTAAGATGAACTTCACTGTGAGCTGAATTCTTCCATTTCTCCAGCCAGTTACCAAAGGCTAGTCTCCGTTCTTCCCCATGAGCTTCATTCTGCTTTTCCTTTTCTACTGACCTCCCCAGCAACCTTCACGAGCTCAGTTGTGCAGATGAAATACAAACTGTGGTTTTCAACACCAGATGCCATACAACACGCTGGAGGTACTAAAATTCATCTCTGAAAAACTGTGTAATCTGTTCCTGGGCTCAAAATGCTTCAGAATCGAGTTGTGGGAATGGTTTCCGTTCAATTACACTTCACCAACTAAAGAAAGACATCCGAGGGAGATGTGCGAGGGCTCTCACCCTTGCTGCCTTCCTAACGCTTCACACTTTATTACAATGGTATCTTTAATTTAGAAGAATATTTGAGCAGTACTGAATCATTTGGGAGTTTTTCACAAGCCATGTTATGCAATTTTCTTCAAATTAAACGTGGAGGATTAGACATGGGAAAGAGTTCTACTTATGTGAATGGCTGATTAAATGGCACATCTGCCTCTGAACTCAGGCATTCCATTAGCACATTAGACCTGGAGGAACTTAGGCTCAGGGACAAACACACATAGGCTCAAGGTTGGGTAGAAGTAAAGTCAGAGACTGAAGGCTACAATCCAAGGTCTGTGAAACTCCAGCACCCATGCTCTCTGTAGGATGATGACAAATGTTTACATTCTATCCTAAATCCATCTGTCCCAGGTGTGTCAGTCTGCCACCTGAGTGGCAGCAACCTGAGAGGCAGAAGAAATACCAGGTTGACACATTTAACACCGGAGGGGGCAGGTGTGATGGTAAAAATAAGACAGGCAGCTCAGACTCTGAGCAGAGCACAGACGCGATAGGCTGGGGGTCAGCAGAATGACAGTGGAGCACATGGCCAGGCAGAGAGGGTGATGGCCCTGGGAGCAAAGGGGATGGAAAGCAGGTGTCACTCGTGCCAGCGCAAACTATGAACTAGGAAGGCAGAAGAGAGAGGGAAAGCAGGGTCCCTAGAAATGGCTGCACACTCTGGAGAGCAGCAAGTCCCACCAGATCGTGGGGTTTAAGGCTGAGAAGCGAGCAAGAGAAGGAAAATGGCAGCAAGCAGAAGTGAGGAGAGCCTTCCTCGGGAGCTTTGCCTTCAGCTGTCCACACTCTGACAATTCCCATGTCTCTTCCCCTGAAGGATTTCCCAGAACCCAACAGACAGAGGAGCACTCCACTGTAGTAGGGGTGGAAAAGAAAAGCAAGTCATTATGGAGCCCAGAGACACCACTATTTCTGGTAGCTGGACAGACAGTTCTAACACATTACTGATACGCTACTGCCATCCGAGAACTACCCCCAGGAGATGGCTGGGCCCTCAGTGTGATGCAGGTCTCCTTGGGAGAGTCTTACATCTTTAGGGTGGAGAAAGGGCACAGATTAACCTTAGAGAAGGGGCTATGGCTATCAAGACTCAAGGGCATTCAAGTCCCAAATGGAGCAGGCCAGCAGGTCATAAGAACTAGAAGCTCACTTCCGAGTAACGTAAAGGTGATGTTATGCTTAAAATGCTTAAAATACGCATGGCTACCCTCTTCCACTATGAACCTATTGGATCATCTGAACTTTCAGCTGCTCAGCTTACACCTCCAACAGGCATCTAGTTAAGAATTTGGGGAGAGCTGGGCGGTGGTGGTGCACGCCTTTAATCCCAGCACTCGAGAGGCAGAGGCAGGCGGATCTTTGTGAGTTCGAGACCAGCCTGGTCCAGTGCAGGCTCCAAAGCCACAGAGATATCATGTCTCAAAAAAACAAAAAACAAAAAACAACAACAACAAAAAAGAATTTGGGGAGAGAAAGAAACTCCAGAGCGGAAGTTACCTATTACATGGACTGCCATGATTCTCTTAATGATGTTTTTCACCCAAGGACTTCTCATTTAAAGTCAGCCATATATATGAGTGGTCCCATGTGATATTTTGTCCTAGTGTCAGCTGAGTATAAATAGACTTTATGATGCTTTCATGTGACAGAACACATTTCTCAGATCATCTCCTCATGAAGTGATGTGTTACTCCACTTTGATTGTCTGAGAGGCACTCTTCGAAGGGCTGCTCTTTCAGCACTGAAGAGTGTGACCTGCCCTCTAGAGACAAAGTCTCTAAGATTTCAGTCTTACTCTTCTCTGGCTTCAGAAGCTTGGCCCCAGGCTATCACTCACCAGTATGGCTCCTCCCTCCATCCCTGTCACAGCCACTATGAACTCTTTCTAAAACTCCTTTTTGCCAAGCGGCGGCTGTTTCTGGCTCAGTGCAGTTGTGGGCTTGTGGAATGGAGTTTGCTGAACTGGAAAGTTGCCCAGTGGGTATAGGGGAAATGGAACTGACTGACTGACCGACCACTAGGCTGTCTGGGATGACAGGACACCTCTTGGCTTCAGATTAGCAAAGCTCCTTGAGGCTCACACAGCTGGGAAACAGACCCATCTGTTGACTAGTGACATGAAAGTGCTGTATATTTGGCTGTCGCCAAGTAAAGAATGTGCAGAGTTGGGGGTTGGAGGGACCAGGAGACAGAGCCGTCTGCCAGCAGTTCTGTAAGGAAGGCCTGGGGATGTCTTCATTCCCTGCACTCCGAGGCTTTGTCTTTGTAGTTCAGACTTTGCCAATGAAGCAGCATAGACTAAGCCTCTCCTTGTAATTCAAATTCAAGTGGAAATAAAGGGTTCTTGGAGAAAGAACAGAAGAGGACCTGTTTGAGTCTAAGTTAGAGGGGGTCATGGACATGATACTTGAAGCTTATAAGCTTCAGTTGGATGAGACGGCCATGGGAACAAGAGCAGGGTGTGTGGATGTGTGGCTTACCAAGACAGGCATAGAGAGAATGGAGAGAGATGAAGGGCCCAAGAAGGCTGGTATTTGGGACCAAAGAACAGCTTTTGTGGGGTTTTAAGTTCTGCAGAATCTCTCTCTCTCTCTCTCTCTCTCTCTCTCTCTCTCTCTCTCACACACACACACACACACACACACACACACACACACACACACACACATCTGCAAGCCAAACAGCATGTGTTTGCAAAATAATGTAACAAAAAGTTCTCACGTCTGCCCTACTCAAAAGTTTGCCACATTATTTAAACAAACTGCAAAACCCCTGAGTGTTTAATTCTGTATTTCCACCAATAAGCTAAGTTTCAAATTCATATCTTTAATTTTTGCCATTGACTCATTTGCTTTCCTAGTGACTGGTTCACAGGCAATGATTCATGGAAATAACCAAACACAATGCAAACCACCATCACGACCTCAAGTGCGACATTCTTAATGTGTCCATCAAGTGTGTGTTATGCTGTGACTGTGTGCCCTCAATATTTAGATGTCAGGTGGTTGGGAGACGGCTCAGTTAGTAAAGTGCTGCCCTTGCAAGCGAAATGACTGTCACAAGGACTGGTGGTGCATGCTTGTAATCCCAGTGCTGGAGATGTGGAAACTGGCAGACTCCTGGGGCCCTCTGGCCATCTAGCTTTACCATACATACCAAATCCCACGCCACTCAAAGACCTTGCCTCAAAAACCAAAATGGACATCACCTGAGCAATAACACTGAACATTGTCCTATATACTATATATATTGTCCCTATATCCCCCCGCAACATGCATATATGTATACACACATATGTGTTTTTCAAATTTCTTTTGTTGAAATCCTAAGTCTCAATATCAATGGAAGAGGGGAGGCATGTTGAAATGTGATTAGGAATCAGTGTACTTCTAAGAGGCTCCAGAGGGTCTTGCCTCTTCTAAAAAGGCATGGAAGGAAGGAACGAGAAAGTAAGGAATGAAGGAAGGAAACAAGGAAATATTCTTGTTTATAGGATCTGGGAGTTCCTTTCCAGAATCCCTGAATATCAGGGGAGAAGACACATGTCATCCTTCAGATCACAGGCAAAGGTCTGATAGCCATCTTACCCTATCTTGGTACCTTGGATCCAGTTCTGACCCTCAATCTGATGGGATTCTGTCCCTCTCTTCATGGTCTTGCAGAGGGGCTGTGGGCACCTGAAACCAGCTGCTAGCAAACAGGGTGAACTGCTTGCCCAGGACTCCTCTTGGTACACCTGTCCCCAGTTCCCAAGGTTGTGATTGCTGCAGGCCACACTCATACCAAGGTTACACACTGCCTTTACACACTGCTAATTATACATGCGGCATGGTGAGAAAGATGGTCACCCAAGCCCATATGTTAGTTATTTTCTTTACAAGAGTAGTCATTATGTTACACCAATCCCATTCTTATTGGAAGTAGCTTATTAGGGCACCACTGCTGGAGGCAGGGAGAAAGTGCTGGCCTGACAGATACAAAGCTTTGAATAGGCGAAGAGTAAGTGTCAGGAGTGTTTGCAATTCATACGTAGGTGTTCCTTGAGCTAAAGATGCTCAATTTTGCCTTTGTACCAATCAACATCCACCACAGTATACTGTGTACTGATAATCAGTATACAAGGATGTGAAGAAGTGAACAACAGAATATATTTGGAAGGACTTCATGTACTTCCCTCCATGAACCTCTCTTAAAGTAACTTGGATAAAAATGAAAGAAATGAAGTACTAATTCATCCTGGACAGCATCACTGCATTTCTTTTTCTTTTTTAATTTATTTTGCTTGTGTGCCTTTGATTGCCAATCTGCTTTGCTTTGTACTCCCCATGCATTGCACAGGACCTGTGAACACGGATGGAAATTACTGCAAGGGGAGAAATCCAGGGTATGCAAACAAAAAGAAGAACCAGAAAGAGCCAGGGGGTAGAAAAAGACAAGATCTCCTGAATAAATTGGGAGCATGGGGACCTTGGGACAGGGTTGAAAGGGAGGGGAGAGGCAGGGAGGGGAGCAGAGAAAAATGTAGAGTTCAATAAGAATCAATAATAATAATTATAATAAATATAATGGCATCTTTTTCCTCTTTCCTTCTAACCCTTCCTATAGCTCCCTTCTCCCTATCCCTATCAAATTCATAGCCTCTTCTCATACAACTATTATATATATATATCTATGCATAGATATATGAATAGATATATGAATACATATATGCATAGATATATGAATACAACCTGCTGAGCTTGTTTAGGATTGCTCATATGTATGTGATTTCAGGAGCGAGTAATTGATATCAGATAAAGCATTCTTGTTTTGATAAAAGTGCATGAGATTGAAGTCAGGAAACACTAGGTTTGAAGCTAGCTTTGCTTTTAGAATTCCACTTCTGGTTTTAGCCAAATGATTTAAAATTTTTCTGTTTGGGGGAAGTATTTTCTGGATTTGTTTATTTGTTGCTATTTTTGTGTTTCATTTTGTTTTGTATATGCACCGTGTACCTGTTCCTGTGAATGTGCACATATATGCAAATCTGTACTCACGTATGTGAAGGAGGCCAGATGTCAACATCCAGGGTCTCCCTTCAGTTGCTCTCCACTATACAGACACACACAGACAGACAGACAGACACACAGACAGGTCTCCCTGAATCTGGAGCTCATCACTTCAGCTAGGCTGGCTGGTGATCACACAACAGCGGTTTTCTAGCCTCTGCCTCCATCAGGCTGGTGCCATAGGTGTACACTGCAGTGCTCACCTTTCTCGTGGGTGCTGGAGATTCAAACTCAGGTCCTCATACTTGCTCAGCAAGCGCTTCACCCACCAAGCTATCTCCCCAGTTCCTGGCTGAAAACACTTTGTCTCCGTAAAGAAAGAGAAGGACGGCAGGCAAATTCTACTTTATAAAGATGACGCCTCAAGACACTGACATACGTCTGCGCACACGGCACCCTCAGGTGTCAGCAACCAGCAAAACCTGCAGGATGCTTTTCTTCCCCTTTACCCCTTTACGCACTCTGGAGACCAGTACAGTGAGTACTACCTTACACAAAGTCTCTCACTTATCAAATACCCAGAGGGGCAACCATTACCTCCAAACATTAAAAGAACCACCCATACATAAATCTCAGGAGGATTTCCAACACCAGCTGTTGAGTTATACACCCTGACTCCAATATAGCTAATGTATCTGTAAATCAGACCCTCACCTTCTCTGTGAACCGTTGAGACAGAATACAACTGGCAGCCCGCATTTCTTTCAGCTGACAGAGGCTGTTTTGTTAAATCCACTAAGGAATTGCTATTCGCTAACATTTGTCAGAAATAAAGAACACCCAATAGCAAACCCTGAATAGATTCCTTTCAAAGCCTTCACACATCTGCAATACTTTTTGATACAATTATTTGTTAAATTAAGTACTCTCCACTTCTAAACTGCCAAAGGAGTTTCGGGGATTTGGATCTTTACACAGCTTGATCTGGGTGGATCTCATAGAAGACAAATGATATCTCCCAAAAACCTGGAAACAATTTGAGGGGTGGATGACATAGAAAAATGTATTGTTTGTAACGCAAGCCCATTCTTCATGAGCAACACAAAAGGTTTTCATGGCTGATAAGGGGTCCTATCGAGTACTTATGAGGCACACAGCAAGGACTCTAACAGGGAGAAGAGCTCTCGACCAGACAGACCCTTCTAAATATAGTTATAACTAGCATGCATTCCATGAACAAGGGCAAGCTTTAGGACACCAGATATCATCTGTGAGAGCAGAAAAGCCTAGCTTCTGGATGCTAGATCAAGATAGCAAGGATAGGGAGTAAGTTACTTACCAAGAAAAAACCTAAGCGGACAGAAAGGCCCAGGGCAAGAAAAACGTGGTAGGAAGAGAGCAGGTTCCCTAGTGAAGCATGATTGGAAACATTGTTCCAGGGAGAGGAAAAGGCAGTGCAAAGGTTCAGAGGTACTTAAGTTGGGAGCTTGGAGACTTGCCCACAGAGTCCTCAGACATCACTGAAGCTGACACAAGACAAAGGAGAACACCAGCAGGTGGAAGCAGTAGGAAGCAGTTTGCTGGACCGTTTGCCTCCTCCCACCCAGGGCAGAGAGAACGCAGTTCAGGGTGGGATGAGACTTAACATTTGTCAGAAGTTATTGCTAGTGCTAGGTAAGGAATGGCATGAAATAAAAGGGTATAAAGAGGAACTTCTGGTCCAGGCAGATGATGTTGCAATGGTGGTAGCTGAAAGAAAGGCCAGTCTTGTTCCTCACTGTGGAGCAGATGCAGGTAGATCTGACTGTCACAGCCTGGGGAATGCCACTCTCTTAAGTGTGTTGATGCCAGGGCATATGGCTACACATGCCCCATCACTAGCAACACAGGCACAACAGGAACCAGCCAGCGCAAATGTTAGCTGTGCTGAGGTTGAGAACCTCTGAATGAAACTGTCTGAATGACCTAGAGAAGAGAGACTAGGTAGGTGCAAGACAGGTCTCAAAGGTAAGAAGCAGCCGGGCGGTGGTGGCACACACCTTTAATCCCAGCACTCAGGAGGCAGAGGCAGGTGGATTTCTGTTCGAGACCAGCCTGGTCTACAAGAGCTAGTTCCAGGACAGGCTCCAAAGCCACAGAAAACCCTGTCTCGAAAAATCAAAAAAAAAAAAGTAAGAGGCACAGGATTCCATGACTGTCTGGACAGCAGGAGTCAAAGGGCAAAAGGCACAGAATGGGCCTCAGCTCTCTCAGCAACCCTGACGTTTTATCAAGAGATTCTCTTTTGCCGGAGAGCAAAACCAGACCTGCTGTAGAATTCCTTTACTCTTACAGACAGGTAAGTAGGTCAGGTAGGTCAAGGAGGAAGGCTGAGGGTGGGAACAAGTCTCTTTAACTGAAGTATAGCACCCATGCCAGGGTGACTACCAAGACATGTGGCTTCAGGCCAACCAGAGGTCTCCTCCTAGAGCACCGCTGTTGACGTCAGTTTAGAATATTGTCCTGGTCTTAAAATGTTTAGACAATGATCCGAAGGGTAGGGATTAATTCACCCAGCATTTATGAGGCCGACACTGCATAAAGGGGGGGGGGATTCATGAAACAGGACTGGGGGGGGTAGCTCAGTGGTAGGGTGCTTGCTTAGCATGTATGAGATTGTGAGTTCCTGAAACTGTTCAGTAGGTGAGACTGTGCGGTATGGGTTTCACCACATTCTCCAAGGATTCCTAGCACACTGAAATCTAAAAAAACACTAACACCTCAACCAGAGCAAACCACATGGTACAGTCCGGCCAAACCCAGGGTGCTCAGGTGCTGTCAAAAATGGAATCTTAACACAATATGAAGAACACCAGATCGTTTATGGAGCAAGTTTTATTGCATGCTTCAGTTTACAATGTAGAAACAAACACTGGAATTTAGAAAAATATGAAATAAAAGTTTTGTATCTTAGAGTTTCCAGGCAACCTAAATCCTTCTGCCTCTGGCAAAGAATAAACAGAACCTAGGAGGGACAGAAAGTTGGCCCAATGAAATACACAAGTCCTTAAACAAGTTTCCAGTGGGAGGGGTTTCAGCTGACACAGGAATTGCTGACCCTCTCAGCAAAGGCCACGGAGGGTTAACTTGGGGACCTCCTCTGAAACTGGCTAAAGGTTGAAGCCAGAGGCGGCAGCAAGGGCAGTTTTGGATCAAGACACCCTTGGTTTTCTCCAAGCCTGGCACAGAGTTCCATGTAAATCCTGAGCAGGGCTCCAACTCCAGTATGGGAGCTTTGTGTCTCTCAAAAACATCTTGTTCTTAAGTGTCACGCCCTTGGTTCTTGGTCCCACTTACCCCACAGAGCTTCCAAACACATCCACAATTTTGATTCAAGAATCATATTTTTGATGCTAAGAGAGCGTTTACCCAAACATCCCAGAAAGAAAATAGAGAGGCAAGAAGAAATAATAAACTATCTCAACAATGAATGATGGATGAGCTCAGAAGGAGTGAATGGCTTATTTATAAATAGGCGTCACTTGTAAGACGACACAGGAAGCCCAGATGACAGCATAAACAAGAGACACTTGGAAAAGCCTTCACCCCAAGCCTGGCGCCTGGCTGAAAGGCAAGCTCAGCCCTCTGTTTGGGTGAGTTGCAAGCTCACTCCAGTCTTTTGTGCGCCTGTGCGGTCCTCTGTGAGCCTCGGAGCTGTAAATATTTGCCCTTCGCCCAGAGCTGGCCAGCTGTGGAGACTGCAGCTGACAGACAGGCCAGAAGCCAGGAAGGGGGTGAAGGGTGGAAACTTTCAGGCCCCCATGTGCAGGCATGGAAGAAAGAGTAGGGGAGGGAAAGTGGGGAAAACATAGCAGACACAGGTCCCTGAGGGCCCCCTTGGGCAAATATGCTCCCTTCTCTGACACGCCATCTGGAGCAGGCAGCCAGAGTGGGTCCACACCCCTTACCAGGAGGCAGAAGCACCCAGCTGTTGTAGTGGCAGTCTTGCTCGCTGGCAAACCAGCCGTTTTCAAGGGGGGGGGATGTGGTCCCTAAGAGGACACTTGACAATATCTGGAGACATTTTGGGGATGTTGGGGTTTGAGAGGAAAGTCTACTGGCATCAGGGAGGTTGTCCCCAGGAATACTTTTCAGTGTTCTATAGGGTACCTGACAACAGAAGTCCTAAAACACCACCCCAACAACAAAGAATTACCAAGCCCCCAAATATCAACTCACGCCTAGATGGAACCAATGTCTAGAGAAACTGTCTTCACTGGGAGGCATAGCCTGAACTCATTCCTTTCTCGTGAGTACCACTACTAGGGTTTTGCATGGGTTATGATCTCCCACCCGCACTGGTCAGTGCCCTCATCTATAAGGGTAAAGTACTTCACCTCCCACTGCTGCTGCCCCTTAACAAAGTAACTGGCCCTGGCAGTTATACTGCGACACAACACACCCGTGGTTAAGAACAGGGACTAGGGCAGTGCTTCTCAACCTTCCTAGTGCTGTGACCCTTTGACCCCTGCACACAGTTCCTCAGGTTATGGTAGCCATCGACCATAAAATTATTCCATTGCTGCTTCATAACTGGAATTTTGCTACTGTTATAGTCATAATGTAAATATCGGATAGGCAGGATATCTAAGATGTGACCCCCAATGGGGTCGCGACCCACAGTGCTTGAGAATCACTGGACTAGCGAGATGGGTGATTAAAATCCACTTCTGGACCTTAAAGCCCTGATCTAAACATAAGATTGTCCCTCCAGGAGCTTTAGTTTCTCCATTTACAAAATGGCACACATTTTACCCATGTTCCTTACTGGGGGTGAGGGAGATGAAGAAGAAAGAAATGAAATGATTTGGAAGAGCTGAAGTGGGTAAAGCCTCAGGATTGGAGGCTGATATAATTACCCTGATTGGCAGGGCAGAGGAATGGCCCAGGAGTGGTTTAAGGTAATTGCAGGCACTCTCAGACAGGCACTATGCCAGTTCATTTCCTTCATTCTCACCTTGATGAAAATAGCATCCTTTGACACTAGAGGTAAACTGAGGCACCCGTGGCGGATAAGCCACAAGCTGGCCACCAAAAGATAGAGATCTGAAATCAGTTCTAACTCCAGAAGACTGGCACGTAATTACCACTTTCTAGTTATGGGGGGGGGTCGTTGGATTCTTTCTGGATTGCCCAAATGAGTACTCTTCGGGTGCCTGCTTGCCTGTGTTTTTCTGCTTTAGAAAACCACAGTTTCCAACTTCAGAGGGGTTAAGCTGCTTGCTCAAGGTCAGCCAGTGGGCTGGCAGGAAAGCGCATGTTTGAATGCAGCCCTTACACTGGGGCCTCTCTCCTGGCATCCTTTTCAAGCTGCACCACAACGGCTCTGCCCCCCCCCCCCGATTATTTTTGAGATCTCAGCAGATTCATGAATCCAGGTCACTGTGCAGTGCCACATCCACAAGGACCATGACTCTGGTCTCAAGACAGGAAGAGCAGCTTTCCCAGGATCACCAGGCCAGCCTGCAGGGCAATGCTTTGATTCTGACATTTTCTACACTTGGTTGTGGGTTCCTTTTGGTGTTTGCAGACACTCTCCAGCTCCCCCCCACCTCCAAAACTGCTGTTGCTCCACTTCACCCTGTGTGTCCTGCCTGTTGGGACCACACTTTCTCAGTTCAGATAAGTGACTCCGCGTGGAGTTATGCAGCTGGCAAGCACAGCCAACAAGGGGGTGTCAGAGATGCACCCAGGAAAGACCCTGGCATCCCTATACTCAAAGGACCGGGTGCGGCTCTGGGTCAGCTAAGGCGCCTCATCAGCAGGGGAGGCCACAGTGGGAGATCGCCTACCTTGCCGGCAAGCGGCGCGGCCACGCAGCGGCTGAGCGAGTCGAGGCGCGCGCTGTACTCGGTGAACTTCTTCTGGTAGCGCAGCGCGGTCATCTGCAGTTCGAGCTGCGCCGCGGCCAGCTGCGCCACCAGCGACTTCTCGCGCTTGCCGGCCCGCAGCGCTTCCTTCTTGAGCGCCTTGTGCAGCGCGCCCAGGCGGGCCTGCAGCGCGCCGTTGTGAGCCCGCAGAGCTCGCGCACAGCAGTGGCCTCCCGCGCGCTGCTCGCCGTGCGTCAGCGGCAGCCCGCAGCCTTCCTGGCAGCGGCCCACGGGCCGCGCGTCGCACGCGTCGCGCATGTGGGCCTCCACGTCGCGTCGCAGCAGCAGCTGGCCGCAGCCCGCGTGGCGGCAGCGCGCGGGCGCGAAGTCACAGCGCTCCAGGTGCTCGGGCAGCTCCTGCAACTTGACCACCCGGCCGCAGCCCCGCGCCGCGTGCGCGCACTTGATGTCCAACTTTAGGATGAGGCGCTTAAGCGGCAGGACGTGGTTGAGCTCCTTGGCCGAAAGACGACCGCGACAACGCGCGGGGCAGCTGCCCTCCTGCACTACCCAGGGCAGCACGCAGCCGGCACAGAATACGTGGCCGCACGGGGTGGTCAGCGGGTCCTCCAGGACCTTGTGACACAGCGCGCACTTCAGATCGGGGTCCACGTCGCCATCGAAGCGGTCCAACTCGAAACCCATGGTGGCGGCCGGGGCCCGGTGTCGCCGCCGGGCGACCGGCCGCCCCCTCCCTCCCTCCCTGCGAGGCGGCCCAGACACGCCGGCTACGCCGCCCGCTCTCCAGCAAGCTCTCCCAGGACTGAGCCTAATTGCTCCAGACTTCCTCGGAAAATGCCCGAGGAACAGGACTCCTCCGGCCGTATTGGCTCGAGCGCGAGCGCACTCACATCCTGCCTCAGCGGCCTTGAGACCCTCCTTCTGCCAAAGGGAGGGGGCCGCGAGGCAGAAGGGGCTGAGGCGACCACGATGCAAAGAGACTTGCCAGAGACGCGAGATGGACCCCCTCTTAGGGATCTCCTCTCCGCTCTCTTGAAGGCTTTGCTAAAGGACAAAATACGACAGTAGAGAGCACCTCGCTCGCTCGTTTGGAGCTGCTTTTGTGACTTTCGCCTAGAGAAGTTTCCTGCAACCCATCAGGACTTTGCACTCCTCATCTTCTTTCTCTTGTGTCTGCTTTTAAGAGCAAAAAAAAATCTCAGATCCCGCTATCTCTGTATTTACGGTCTTTATTTATTTATTTCTCTAGGGGGAAAGTTCCAGCCGCTGCAGGACGCTCCAGCTAAAACTTTGGTCGCTACCAGAGGATCAGCAGAACCGCAGAGTTTATCAGCCGGAGGTTTCTAGGACCAGAGGGCGAAACTGCAGGAATTAGACCTCCCCTCCAGCTGTCTGGATGGGACAGGCCAGAGTGGGTTGGCCGGGTCCACTTCTCTTAACACCTCTGAAAAGAGGGCACTACAGTATGGCATGCGTTTTGCTGGGAGCTAAAAATGTGAGAGCGCACATTAGCTCCACTTGAAAACTATTTGCCCCGCTTAAGAAAGCCCTGACTCTGGCGGTAGGAGAGCTGGGGGAGCTTAGAACTTCAAGTCCCTGTAACAACGCCCACCCAGTCATCTCGGGAGCTACATTCCTTCAGCTTGTTTTGTTGTTTTGTTTTTCTTAAGTGTATTTTTTTTGTTTTGCTTTATCTCCATCTCCCCACTGGCGAAGTTCAAAGACTTGCTGCAGATGAGCTCTTTTGAGAATTTTATGTCTTTTTGGACTGAGTCAGTGGTTCGCATAGAGCCTGAGTGTCCACATTGAAAGAATCTACCAGCCATGTAGAGGCTGCTGGTCTATAGGCACCCGGAATTTCGATTTGTTTGAAAAACCCTTGCCATCCTGGGCTCTGGACGTTTCTCTTTTCCTCCAGGGCAGCTTCTCAAGCCGAGTTTGCAAGCCTCACATTGTAGTCTGCAGCAATACCTGTGAGTGTCGAAACAACACTTGGAGGATTCCAGCCCAAGTGGGAAAGTTCATAGCATTACCCATACATTTGGTAGGCTTTTTTTTTTAAACCTCCCAAGGCTGTAGACATTCCTAAGAAACACGCAGTCAGCCCTGGTGAGAGTGAAGTCAAGTTCTGGAATTCCCATTCGGAATCTGTTGCCAGTTTCTCCAGAGAATCTGGAAACAGAGAGCTAAGAGTTTTGTGTTTGGTGTGGACCCAAGAATATGGGATTACAGTATTCCTTTTGTCTAATTGCTTTTACTTCTGTCTTTTCCAGAGCTGCTGGAGACCCATGACCTTCACTATTGAACTGCTTCATTGAAGGGAAAGAATTGCCTTGATGTCTATAAGGATTAGTGTTCTGAACCGACTGCCACTAAGCTGTTGCTAGCTGTTGCTAGCCATATTGTTCAGTGCTCGGTTGAGGTCCCCCAATGGTGTTCTTTAATTCTTATTGATGGCATTTGGTGCCTAGTTGTGATGCTTTCATTTTATTGCTTCAATCAGTTAGCACATTTCTGTTCTAGGATGCTGAGTGATGTGAAATACTCACGACTTTTGCTCCGATAAGCTCGGGCAAGGAAAATCCTCCACTGGTTCATCTATTAAAGCTACTCATGGGCTCTCATATGATGGTAAGAAGCAGATTCTTTCAGCCAAGGTGTGTGGGCTTGTCGGTTTCATAGGCAAGCTAGTGTCAACAGGGTGATAATCTTCAAACCAAACTGGTTTTAAGGAGCAGAGCAAACTCCACAATACAGCATAAATGGGAGATTAGCACTTACCTGAGATGTACACTTTAGCTCAGAGCTGTCCCTTCACCCATCCTTTGCCCCTGATGACAGACTGGGGGGGTGGACAGGGGACAGCTGAGGCAACAGAGAATCTGTCCCCATTGTCATTCTGCCCCTTCAGGCAAAGGCAATGTCTTCAGAAAGCTTCTCCCCATTAGTTAGCTTTAGTATTAAAATGCTCTGAGGTCAGAAAAAGGAAGAAAAAATAAAACCGAAGCCAAGTCAACCTCCTGGGATGTGAAAGCTGAGGGGAGGGCATGTGTATTGTTCCAGCACTGAGCTGAACAGACAGGAGAAACAAGAGACGAAATTATTGAGAAAAAGAAGGAATTGGGATATCATCAGGTGTTTTTGTTTGTTTTGTTTTCATTAGTGACACATTCTGCCTGGACCATTCTTTGTTGTGGGGCTGTCCTTTGTGCTATGGGATAGTTAGCAACATATCTTGGAGATGCCCATCAATGCCGTGGCAAAGCAGCACTCTAACCCACCATGTGTTGTGACATCCGGTCACAACCAATGTCTCCTGAGGAAAAACTGCCCCAGACTGAGAACCACTACAGTGTTTGAGGGCGGCCTGCTTTGCATTCTGAAGCCAGGCACTGCCAGAAGCCTCACCTTCAACTGACTGAAGAATCGCATGGTATAGGCAACACAGTAAGAAGAGAACGCTACACTGGAAAGTCGAGGCTTCGTGCTATCAAAATGTGCAGAAAAGCTACAGGACGATGAATACTAGACAAGCCAAGCTTCCTGAGAAAAGACTCGGGTTTCCTGACCTGGATTACCCACTCATTCAAATGTCTCAGAAGCATCTGAGGGTTGAAATATGGACAATTCTGGACAGATAGTTTAGTTACTTTGCAAACCTTTATAGTCTTCCCCATCTCTATCATCACTCTTCTTTTTATAACTTTATTCTGTGCTATCTCCCATCTAAGTCCTAACCAGGTTTGACCCTGCATGGTTCCCGAGATCAGGCATCTGGGGTGGTATGTCCACAGTGCAGATCTCAGCTGGCCTCATTTCATCTGCCCATTCTCAAGGCAGACAATGGGATCCTTTTGCTTGGATCATAAGGAATGAAGGTAGAGAAAAGTGTTACCCAAAGAGATGCTATGGTAAAGCATTCTAAGGGGATGGAATTTATTCCCTGTAAAATGTGTGTGTGTGTGTGTGTGTGTGTGTGTGTGTGTGTGATTATGCCAATCATAATGGAATGCATCTCAAAACACAAGTATCCATTTCTCTAACCATCAGTGTTTAGTTGGCCCTAAGCAGTGATCTCTGTATAGGGCTGGGGGTAGTGGATACAAAAATAACACAAATTAATGCTCTTCTAAATGCATACTGTTACATAATAACAGACTCTTTCTTCAGTTAAACCACAGGATGGGACAGTTTCTTAAGGTACATTGAAGCTTTCTTCATTTTAGAGTGTGAAAAAGCATTAATGACATGGACCAGTGTTCTCTCCCCAAGACTGGGTTTATACCTGCTCATAGGTGAAACTCAGTAGACTCGCTCCACTATTTCTTCCAAATACGTATGCTTCGGGTTTCTCACATCATCTGAGAGACACATGACTGTTTCTGAAATGAATATGCATGTTTGGGGGCGGGGGAACAAGGTAAGGGATGTCAAGAGAGAGATCTACAATTACAAGGATTCCTCAATTAAAAAATGCATCACAGGTTGCATGTGAAGATTCAGACCGAAACACAAAACTCAGAATCCCAGGAGTTATAAACAGGAAAGTTTCTATTTGGAAAATGAATTTTTTCCCAGCCTTCCTTCTAGTATTACCACCCAGTATTTCCTCGTAAAAAACAAACAAACAAAAAAACCAAAAGAGACACCTCTTGATAGCCCTGCAACTCAAGCCTATGATCTAGAAACTTATTAAATTTAATTTTTCTCTTGGCACTTTCTCCTCCACTCTCATTTACTCAGTCTGTAAAATTATGATAATGTTAATCATTGCTTACCTAACATACGGTAATAATTGCTAATTAACTAATTTTTATATGTAGAAACCTGTGAAGACATTATACAGGTGCTAGGCATTATTATTGTCTGGTGGTGCTGAGGAAAGCTGTCCTGTTTGAGGGAGACTGGTTACAGTGTCTGTCTACCTTCACCATGGGAATGGAAGCTTATAACTCCATCCCATGCATCATCTCCTTGTCATTGGCTTGACAAGCAAAATCCTGCAGTGGGATGGTACTTGCCTAAGAACCTGCTCAACCCAGTATCTTTGCCAGTGTTTTGACAGTGAGGAACTCTGCAGCAGAATGTCATTTGCCCCAGTGTGAGCATCTGCAGGGATCAAGGCATCAATGATACAAAGTAGCAGTTCTCCAGAGTCGTCTGTTCTTTGCATCTAGTACACAATTGTCTTAATTTACATGCTATTTAAGGCCTGGAAGAAGACTCACTAGTAAAAGTGCAAAGTGCTTGCCCTAGGTAAGGCTCTGAGTTCATCTTCCAGGACCCAAATGAAAGGCCTGGTCCAATCCAAGGTGAAGACAGATGAACTTCTAAGGCTCTCTGGTCATCAAGTCTAGCTGAATTAGTGAACTCCAGGCTCAATGGGAGACCTTGTCTTAAAAGAAAAAATAAGATGGAGTGTGGTTGTGGGAGACATCCAGTGTCAATTTTTTTTACGTGTATCTGCATGCTCAGAAAAAAAGCTTACTGTTTGCTTTATTTCTCAGTGATTCTTAAAGATCATTTTTTTTAAACAAGAGAATTTCTATTCTTCTGGGACGGCTTTGGGCAAATGAAAACCAAGAAAACTGTGGCATCAGTGTTCTTTGAAACCTTGTCATGAAACTGTGGTTTCAGTCTCCAGATCAAATGGACACTTGGCGATTAAAAAGTCAAAACAAAGCATTCACCAGATTAGTTCTCCAACAGCTTGGCATTTCTGAGGATAATCGTTTGTTATATTTCAGCAAACAAAAGCCACTTTAACCATTCATTCTCTTCTCACTGTTGCACAAGTATAGACATGAAATGCTTCCCAAAGGTGGCTAGGAGCTTTGGGAGGCAGGGATAAAAAAGTAATGGTGGAAAAACTTCACCCATGGTCATGTTTTTCTCTCCAGGTAAAATGGAAAATGTGTCCAAGCGCTGGCACACACTGCATGGTGTTGGCAAAAGCACACTCCATTTTGACAGAATATAAAGAGGCTTAGAAGTGGAATCCAGAAAGATGAAAGGGCTCGGAGGACAGTGACTCAGTCTGTCATTGGTGGGGATCTTTGTAGTAACTTATAATTTATCTGCGGGTTGTGTAAGCTTAAAGATGAAGATAAAGTCAGGGCTGCAGAACTCACCCTGGCTCTCCAGCCCTGAACTACACAGTTCTGGAGAGTTCTTCAAGCTGTGAAGGATAAAGAAAGTGTTTTTCTTATTCTTCAATATGCCTTTTGTTTTTATGTTTTTTTTTTTCTGCTAGGAGAGCCATAGCTGACTTGACATGGCAAGGATGCTCAGGTATGTATAAGAAACAGGGGCGGGGGAGGCCAACAACACAACTCCCAAGGCCAGCTTTCTGGGAAGAGTGCAAGGATGCTCAGGTATGTATAAGAAATGGGGGCGGGGGGCAACAACACAACTCCCAAGGCCAGCTTTCTGGGAAGAGTCAAAACAAGACATATATCTCAGAGTTCAGTCGGAAATGATGTATTTCTTTCTGTGAATAGGTTCCTGACATTGTTGTTTTGGCTTCTGATAAAAAGTATTGATCTTGTGCACCTATATAAAAATCTAGAAATGAGAAATATATGTAGTATTTGTCTTTCTGTAATTGGCTTAGTTCATTCAACATGACTGTTTTCAGTTACACCCCTGATTTCCTACAAATGACACAGTTTTGTTCATTAAACTTTAAATCATACATACATGTGGGGTGTGTGTTGGGGGGAATATAATTATCTAGGGGACCAATGGGAAAAGAGAGAAGTGAAAGAAGGGAAAATGGAGGATATAAAGGAGAACACACACATACACACATATGCACACATATACACACATACATATGCACACATATACATATGCACACATACACAGATGCATACACACACATATACACAGATACGCACACACACCCCAAAACTTGAAAAATGTATTGAAGTGAGTTAATAATATCTATTAATTTCATAGCTAAGCTAATTACAATCATGAGGAGCACTCATCTTTGCAGCAGAAACAACTTCAAGAAAGAAACAATACATATGATTGTGCTCCCAGCAGGGATTGGCAACAACTTTTTGTGAAGATGCAGCCAGTAAATACTTTCAGTTTTGAGAGCCATGCAGTGTCTATCAGGCGTACTCAGTGCCAAGGAGACAGGAGCCAATATGTAAATGAATGGATATAGGTATGTGCCAATAAAACTTTTTTTTCTAAAAGGCTGGATTTGACCCACAGGTATTGGTTTGCCAAAAGTCGTTATAGATGAACACATTGTTTTCTTGGCAAGCAGAAAAGCAACTGAGTTTTTGACATTAAGGCTATCATCATGAAAGAGAGCTATAAAGATCTTGCTTGAAACAAAAATAGGTATGGCCTAGTAGGCACAGTACTTGCAGAGGAGTCTATTGATCTGAATTATCTCTAGAACCTAGGCAAAGTTATAAAGAAAGAACCAACCCCCCACAAATTCATTGTCCATTTGTGCACAATCCTCCCCAAATCATGCCCTCACATCCACAATAACAATTCAAAGCTTTATAGAAAAAATAAACCCAGCTACTCAAAAGAGACTGAGTGTATTATGTACTTGTAAGTCAAAAAAGCCATCATCAAATGCTTCTTCTCTCAACTACAGGGTCACTCATTTCATTCAGATTTCCTCACTGGTACCTGGAGACAGTCTTTATGCTTTCTTGCTATTCATACTTGCTTCTCAGAGTGAATGTAGACTAGGTGAATGTTGTAACATTTAAATGAGGACACATACACGAAGTGTTTGGCACACTACAAGACCTTCTGGAATAACTAGTGTTAGGAACTAATGAATGGTTCTAAAGAAAGTATGAGAGAGAGAGAGAGAGAGAGAGAGAGAGAGAGAGAGAGAGAGAGAGA
>JAQHUG010000079.1:6508290-6558415 GCA_028555095.1 Dicrostonyx torquatus
AGACCAGCGCTGCCTGTGCTTCTGAAAGAAATGCTCACAACCCAGCTCTGGAGGCCCAGAACTGAAGATGATCTGAAAGTCCGTAAAGACCATAGTTATGGAGAGGTTCCAAAAATAGTTTGTTGACAAACTTTAGCAGAAACAAATTAGAGGACAAAAGGTAAGAAGTGCCTATATCTGTGCTCCATGAGTCACCTCCCTTCTGGAGTTATTTATTATTTAGAGAACTAGCCAGTTAATCACCATAGTGATTTTGACAACACGTAAACAACTGAAGACAGACAACAAAGAATGCATTGTCTTTTCTCTTTAGGAAAAAATGGTGCCAACGGTTTTTCAGGCAGTTCCTTGAAAGTGCGCGACTGGATGGCACGTTGTTAAGGCCAAATGTGTCCAACACACTAAATGCAAAAGGAACTTTGCAGAAGCCTTGTCACTGAGCCTGCCAGTTAAGACACTCTCATTGCTAGAAACTGGGCTTTAAACAAAAGAAAAAAAAGACTTGTCCAGCCTTTGTTCTCTGCATCCCTGAGACTGAGCATAGACCCTGGCATCCAGAAGGTGCTCAATAAATGTCCATGGGCACTGTTGGCTGAAGGAAGAGAGGATGCCGGCTGTGGCAACTTTCTCAGGCTTCCAGGGGCACAAACTCAGAGCTCTCGAGCATTCTGCTATTCAAAGCCCTTTCACAGCACTGCGGGGCATATTGGAGACAGTCCCCGATTGCATCATATTAGATACTCCACTCGGCATAATTACACCATGGGCTTTGTCTCCCTTGGTGCCAGCCAGTCTCAAAGTACATGCTACTTCCGCAGTAGGCTTCTGCTGAGCACTGGGGTTGCCCACTCATTACAACTGGAACTTGCAAATGCTGCATCTAGCTCGAGTCCCTTGAGCTCTGGGTCCCACACTTCAGAGAAGCAGTTTTTCATGAAGAATGGTGATGTTTTCTTGTGCTGAAGACCAGAAAGGGGGAAGAGATAATAGTGCAGGGTAACCCAGATCCACTACGGTGACACAAGTTACTATTAATAATTAATACTGCAGTCTGGAAGTGGTGGCACATGCCTTTAATCCCAGCACTCAAGAGGCAGAGGCAGGCAGATCTCTGTGAGTTTGAGGCTAACCCGGTCACAAGAGCTAGTTCCAGGACAGGCTCCAAAGCTACAGAGAAACCCTGTCTCGAAAAACCAAAATAATAATAATAGTAATAATAATAATTAATATGGCTTTTCCTAAATCCATAAAATAAGTTTAATCTGTGGTATGCCTACTCTGTCCGTTCTCCCTTCCAAATTTCTCCTCTGTTCATTAACTTCATTTCCCTCCCACCATGTTTATTCAAGCTGTCCTCTCCATCAACAATATGGCACAGTTTCCCAAAGAGGTTTCCCTACTCTGCCACATCCCGGCCTGGCCATTCCCTTTGACTCTGCATATTGGTGCAATAGAAGTCCTCTGACACCGAAAGCTACAGAGAAGTTCCTATCTGCCAGAGAAAGATTGTAGCTACACATGTCTCTCCAGGTTTGGACGGAAGCTCACCCTCCTGTGTCGCCAGCATCATTGGGTGTTTTGCACGCTTCTCCTACTTCCACATCTGGTGACTGAAGACACTGATACTTGTCCCTCAATAGCTAGTCTTCCCTGTTTTAAAGTATGAAGGTGAGGCCAGGTGTGGGAGCACATGTCCATCATCCCTGCTCTTGGGAGACAGAGGCATGGGAATCGCTTGAACTCTGAGACGTGAACTCTGGTGATAGCCTGGACTACATAGCAAGTTCTAGGCCAGAGAAGTCTGTATGGCAAGATACTGTTTTGAAAGCCAGATAAATAAAAAATGAACAGCATCTGAGTTTTCTCTAGTTTTGATACCTAGCTCTAAACTACATGTCCAGCTTTTCTGAGCTCTGGTCAATAGGACACACACAGATGTAATGGATGCAAGTAACTCCTGTGTTATCTCTTAAAAGTAAGCAGACTTCCTCTGTATTTTCACTGTCTCCCATGGAGACCAAACCCTTCTGACCAGGCGGGGTCCCAACAGCAGCCTGTAGAACCCAACCCGGTTCATCTCTGTTTACATGAGTGTGGCATTCTTCACTCCAGCACCATCATGGTTACAGTTACAGAATCCTGTTTAAACTTGAAAAGATACAATGGACTCCCTATTACCAAAGCCATGTTGGGAAATTCTGCCACCTCCTGTCCAGGTTGTGTGTTTTCGGTGGATAGGGCAAAGGCATGCACACCAAGACATGGGACAAAGATTCATGTCACTACAGAGCTGGCATCTTCAGCTAAACGAGTCCATTTTGGAGTTACATATAGAAAATAAACCTGTCTTGCTTTACTCAGATGTCTGTGTGGAATTTGTCAACTTTTGCCTTATTTGCATCTGGGGTATAATAATTCTTCAAGAAGCTGGGATGTATATTGTAGGTTAAAAAAAAGTGCATCTTCTCTTATGCCTAGTCACTTGGTGCCAATAGCATTCATCTCTTAGATGTGTCAGCTAGAATGTCTCTGGACACTGCAAAATGTTCTCTGGATCAAAATCATCCTCACTTGAGAACTTCTATTACAGCAATTTAACCAGCCATGCAAGATGTCTGTCTCTTTATACCTGCCAGAACCATGATAGGGACTCACACTTGCTTTTGTGTGTGTGTGTGTGTGTGTGTGTGTGTGTGTGTGTAGTCATGCACATGTATGCACATGTTTTCAAATAAATGTCAGAGAACAATCACAGCTGTTGTTTTTAAAGCACTGTATACCTCTGTATACCTTATTTTGAGGACAGGCTCCCTCATTGGTCTGGAGTTGCTGAGTGGCCTAGACTGTCTATTCAGTGAGCCTATATATCTGCCTGTCTCAGCCTGCCCAGCACTGGGATTATAAATGCACATCGCTGGACCAGGTCTAGACTATCCATGCGTTCATCTGGCATCATGCTCAGCTTCTTGTGCTTGTACAGCAAACACTTTGCTCACTAAGCCTTCTCGCCAGCTCTCACAATATAGGCTGTTCTTGGTCCCTCCTCTCTTCAGCATCAATGTCGCCTCATCAGGACGTCCCCACTCCTGCTTCCATCAGACAAAGAGCTCCTCAAACTGCCTCTAAGGCTGTGGTCGTCGATGCACCGTTCACTGTTTACAGACCAAAGTCAGGGCAGGGTTTGGTGACTGACTGGCTACAGTGGCACTGAACAGTTGAGAAAGCGGAGTTTTGTAATTACAGAGGAAACAAAATCAGGATGCAATGTGGTACAGACAGCTGGAGAGGGATTCATGGTGCTGACTGGAGAATTAAGGAGAAGCTACAGAGGAGAAATGGGTTTTCCTCCCAGACTTCCCAGAAGCCAAGAGACTTGCCTTCATTCCATAGAGACCAAACATCTGCTCAAGTTAGTACATTTCTATATTTCAGAGAAACATATGGATTTATACTCTGCCTTTGATTTCAAAATCATTTGCTTCTTAACCCTGTACTTTGCAGGCTAAATGGTTTGTGAGGTGATTTATTGACCCTGTAATATTCTCCTCTAAGTGAAGTTAAAAATAATTTCTTTGACCATATTTTAAATTCGCATGCAGCAGACAGATAGGTGACCTCTATGTCCTCCAGCCCCTCCTACCTCCTGAGGTCAGAGGGCAGCCGTACAGCTGGCTTTCCACACGTTCTCAGCATAAGCCCGGGTGAACAGGTATGGGCAGCCCACGTCTCTCTTGAGCCCAGCTGGACAGGAGGCATGGGCAGCCCACTTCTCTCCTGTTACTTCCTGGCCAGTCAGTCAGAGTTTTCTTTGGTCTCACCCCACTTTCTCCACATCTGCTTAAGAGCAGAGGGGTCTTCATTACCTTCATTTAATAGGGTCTACTCTAGGTGTGTTTGCGTTTGTGTGTGTGTGTGTGTGTGAGAGAGAGATACTTTACCAACAAACCAAAGACATGTATTCAAAACTCAGAACTGACTCTTAACTTTTCATCAGGTTAAAGGTGCTGGGGCAGCTGTAAGAAGTCACATTTCTTCATATTTTCAATGGAACTAACAATAATCTCCGCCCTGAGGTGACACGTAGGTTGGCTAGCACTGCTCTTTGCATGTTGTAGAATTTGATAAATGTTAGCTGCATCTGTGATCCATTCCCTCTGACTTCCCTAGGGCCCTGAGACAGGTCACAGACATCTTTGAGGTGACAAGTTCAAGCAGGGAACAAATAGGACTGTGCTCTGCTGTTATCCACTCCCCAAGGGGTTTTGTCACCTGGCTTCCACCTCCCCGTTTGAGAGAACACTAGCAGATGGGATTGCTGATCTTCACTGCCAGCTTGACGGGTTTGGAATCATTTACAGGACACACTCTGGGCATGTCTTTGAGGGCATTTCCAATGGGGTTTAAATGAAGTGGGAAGACATATCCTAAACATGAACTTGGAACCCAGACTGAGTTAGAGGGGGAAAGAATAAAAAGGCCCAATGCGCAGTAGCATTCATTTCTCTCTGCCCACCCCCCCCCGACAGTGAATGAAGTTCCAGGAGACTCCTTTCATTTCTGCCTTCCTGTCTTCTCTACCATGATGGACTTCATCCCTTCCAACCAGGAGCCAAAGCAGCCCATGGTTTCCTCAAGTTAATCTTGTTGATATTTTGTCACAGCTCTTTGTCTCACTCTTCAACCAAACACCATGCAAGCACATGGTGAGCACCTGATAATATAACTGAGTAATGTGGACATGTGGAAATCCAGTTTCTACGGACACAATAGTAACACGTGTGACGTGACGTGTACACATCCCCATTGTCAAACATCGGCAGCTGCTGGTGGATGCACCAAAGCCCAAGGTGCTACCGTGTTAATGAATGACATTGGCATTTGAGTTTTGCTATTTTTTTCAATCCTGAGTTTCTTTACATGCAGCTTTTCCAATTCACCTCCAAGTCCTGGTAATGTGTACAAGCCTATCTCCCTGGAACCACCACCCATCTGTTTCCTTTAATGGAAAAAAATTGCTCCTTATGAGGGATTTCCCACTGAGGTATTCTCACTTTGAGATTGCCAAAAATAAAGATGAGTTCCCATGAAATGAAAATTATAGATTAGGTAAGAAAGTATAACAGATGATAGAAGTGAGAGAGATGGCATATTATTTTAGCACTACTTCATCCAGAAATACAGTACAGTTTCTTTTTCTTTTTTTTTCTTTTGGTTTAGTTTTGCAGGTTTTAGGGGAAAGGATGCTCAGGGTGTCCTGTAACCCAGGCCAGCCTTGAACTCATTGCTTAGCTAAGGAAGACCTTGAACTTCTATCTTCATGCCTCAAACTTCCCAAGAACTAAGATTACAAGCATGAGAGGGGAGTTGGTAAACTCGTGGAAGATAACAGCAGAGGAAAAGAATAAAATGAAGTTCACACCCCACCAGAACACACACACACACACACCACACACACCACACACACACACACACACACACACACACACACACACACACTATCCTAACTCCAATATAGCAATAGGTTTGGACAATGTCTGCAGTTAAAAGATGGTGGATTCAGAAAAGAAAGGAGACAGAAAATATGACAGCTGAGGAAGCCAGAAGCCAGGGAGAGAAACATGAAGTGCACACGTGAGCACACTCAGCAATGAGTGATAAACTTTCCTGGAATACACACCTGAACCAGGAGACAGAAGGCCACATCATGTTCTTAGAAGAACAATGTGCTACATGAACCAAAAGTCCACACACATGTTCTATGTTAGGACACTATGCTAACTGATTCCACAGCTGGAGTATAGCAGATACAGAGATATTCAGGGAGGGGTATCATTAATTCTTCATTTATCTATCAGTTTATCTATTATCCCCCCATCTATCTAGTGTATTAAGCATATACGCAAGCCATAGTACAAGTACGGAGGTCAGAGACTCTCCACAGTGGTTCTGGTATGACAATAAACACCTTTACCCATTGAGTGATCTCATTGGCCGCTATTTAATCTTTTAAAACACAAATGTAGGCATTCTGAGTAGAAAAGTCCAGAAATAAGCTGGGAAGTTGTTTCTGACTGATTCTGGCTATGGGGAACAGAAAATGTAGGGAACCAAAGCAACTCGAAACATCACTACTCAAACAGTGAGACCCAGTATAAAGCCTCATGGGCCCCACCTGGGAGCTTATTTAAAATGCAGGCTTCTAGGATCTAGTTATATGTAATCAGAATGTGCATTTTAATAAGATCTCCTGACAGTTCAGAAGGGCATCAGAGTTGGAGAAATACTGGCTTACATAACAGAGGACTTGCTTTTAGCAAGGACCTTGGCCACATATCCAAATCACATGAGTGGCTTCAAGCAATCACGCCTCAGAGGCTGTGTCCAACCCAGCTAAGCAAGAGACTTTAGAATTCACGGTGACAATATTTTGTAGCCCCTAATGTTCCGCTACAAAGTCAGAGTTGAGAACTTCTGTACTAGAAGCAAGCGGGCCTTGAAGTGGGCTGACTTCCCAGCGCAGTGAGAACATAATGGACGCAGGATCTCTGCTCTTTGCGGTCACAGTCAGAGCTGGCTTTTAATTCCTAGTGAATTTTCCTTCTCTCTTCCTACTTTCCTCTCCTCTCCCCTCACTTCTTTCCTTCATTTTTCTATTTACCTTTTTATTCCACTTTGGTGCCATTCCTTGAGACCAAGAGGAATATTGCGTGGAATTATGTAATAGGTGGTAGATGGTTATTTCTAAGAATCTGGAGTGATCTGGAGGCATAATGTAAATTTTGTATATAACTATATTGCTTTTATTATTGTTATTATCATTGTGTATGTGTATATGTGCATGTATTGCCTGTGAACACGTGTCTGTAAGCACGTGGAAGCCTGAGGGCAAAATCAGATGTCTTCATTGTCACTCTTTATTACATGTTTGTTTGTTTGCTTGCTTGTTTCAAGACAGGGTTTATCTGTGTAACTACTCTGCTTGTCCTGAAGCTTGCTTTGTAGACCAGGCTGGCCTCAAGCTTATAGAGAACCGCCTGCCTCTGCCTCCTGAGTGCTAGGATTAAAGGCATGTACTACCACTTCCTGGCCTCCACTTTACCTTTTGAGGTAGGGTCTCTCACTGAACTCAGTGCTCAGCAAATGATTAGATTGGCTGGCCATCTCTCCAGTCCTACAATGATTAATTTTTCAAATGATTTTTTTTTAAAAAAAAATATTTCCCGAAAACTATTGATAACAGCTAGCTCATCCTATGAGTAAGAAAACCATCGGAAATTCTCATTTAGGAAACCAAGGTCTTGGGGTATTCTGTCAGAGCACAGGGTGGAGGGAAACTTACAAGGTCACAACAGTGTGCTATCCAGAGCACCAATAACAAAAGGCTGTGTCTTCAGACTTGGCAATGCTGGCACCAAGTTCAACGAATGCTAAGTCCGGTGGGGCAAAGCAGGAAGGAGGAAGACACCCAGAGCAGAATTCCTGCAAATGACACGCAGCCCTTGAGAGACGGCCAGAAGAGAAGAAACTTTCCTACTGATAGAGTCTCCAGGTGGTGAGTTAACAAGAAGAAACCATATGACTGAAACCACAAAGATGGAGCAGACATCTGTGTCGCACATCACGCAGGGAGTTTAAGTGTGAGGTGGTGACCTAGCTGAGGAAGTGACATAGGAAGGGAGACTTGAATGAGGTGAAGAAGGGGGATGGAAGGCTGAACTTCGGCCATGTCATACAAAAACCTCTGTTTTTATTTATATATATTGACATAATATATGGAAATAAGTGAAACTTTGTACCACTGAAGAGAGGAGAAATTGACTTTCTGTATTCACAGCACACATAGCCAATTTTATATTCCTTTGGTTATTTTTGGCATGTTACAAATTATTGTGATTTTTTTCATTGGTGAAGGTGGGAACATAAAAACTCTACCCCAAGAACTACTGTGACATTATAGTTCCAGTCACTATAATATATTTTTGTTATCTAGAAGTAGGCTTCCACAAATGGTAGCTGACAAATATATGTGGCTATTAAGCATTTGAAATTATGCTGAATGACTGAAATTGATGTTTTAAATATATAGCATGCTGTACTTTAAAAATGCAGGGTAAAAAGGAAGATATCCAGTGTGTTTGACTGAAAAAAATATTATGAAAATAAATTTAACCTACTTTTACTTTTAAAAAATACAACTTCTAGAAGCTTCCATATTTCCCACATGACTTGCATTGCATTCTGTTTTCCTTGGACAGCAATAGTCTGGGAACTACCTGTGTCTTAATAAATATTTGTGGAAGGAATGAATATTATCAACATGTAGTATTTATTTTCTTTTGCCTTATGCACAAATTTTATATATATCCAATAGAATGTTCTGCAAAAATTTAACTTTCATTGCAATTTCTGTTTCAGCAGCAGCAGTCTGGTGGCTGGTTAACTTGGTGCCACTCCCAGAAACCTTTTAACTCTCAAAGTTCCTGTGAGAATGACTTGAGAAGGTCTTTGATTCTATCTGAGCCCCTTTTCTCACCTGCATCACAAAGGTTAGTTAAAAGAACATGCAGGGGTGACACAGAAGCATTTGATAAACAATTTTGTACTATGTAAACTAATAGATTTTAATTAGTATATATATATTTTTCTAAAGAAAAAAAAATCAATGGAAAGAAATCTAATAACCATGCCACATGTCACGTCCTTCTCCTAAGCCCTGCACTTAAGGAGTAGTGCTGAATACATTATGCCTCACACCTCCAGTGCTCTCGTGAGGGACCAGAGAGTGGAAGTGTTTATAGCCTCAGACCCCAGTGGTCATCAACTAACGAGAAATGCATACATCCCCAGCTATTTCTGCTGTTTGACAGAGGCAGAACTTTCCCAACTAGCCCGGGGGCAGTCACTAATGACAGATGCTGAGTTTGGGGCACAAGAGGAGAATCTTCATGCACAAACACGACAGGAATCAAGGGGCAAGGAAGAAACAGCACACACGGAGGACCTCCTGCCTCAGTAACTTACTGCACTTGGTGGTGGAGTACACTGTCATGACTTCCTATTGTATTTGAGTTACACTGCCACCTTGTATTTCTGCAGCATTCTGCCTTCTCTTTGAAGTGCTTCTATATAGAGCTCATGCATAAGGAGAGCTGGGTACAGGCTTGGTTAGGTCACGTGCAAACCATAAAAAAGCAAATTTTCAAGGGCAAGAGGTTAAGTCAAGGAAAGAGGTTCACTGGTTTTACAACCACAAGGAGTTTTTATTTTTCAATAAGCCAGCCCCTTAGAAGATATGGCTGAATGGACAAAGAGCTCCCATGAGGAAAGTCATGCCTTTACAGTTTGATTTTCTTTGGAGTCAAAGGGGGATAACTCAAGCCGTGGTTCAAAACTCTCCATTTCATCATGACTTGGAAAACAATTTTCAGTACTTCTGTGATTTAGAGGGTACTTTATAAAAACACGAACCAAAGATCTACTCACTTGTAGGTCTTATATCTTGTTTTCATGATCTGCTGTAGCTAGATAGAAATTTACAGTCTCCTTGGCTGGTTTGGTATAGCCCATGGCTTTTTTTTCCATCCACCACAATGCTCCAGCTCTTGTGACATAAACAGCTAGTCCTGGAGACACTGCAGCCCAACAAGGGACTGTCATTGTGCAGCCTCTCACTTGTCCCTAGATGAAGGGGCATTTCTTCTCTTCCTTTCTCTGTAAATTTAACACAATGAAGAAAGAAGAAACAAAACAACAGAAAGCAAAAAAGTCCTTGGCTTGCATTCATATTCAGCCATGTGACCTGGGCCAAGAGTCAATAGGCTATGACCTGTGGGCAGTTCTGTCTGTCTCCTGTATTTGTGTGGCCTGAGGTAATAATAGACGTTTACATATTTAAATAATTAGAAGGAAGTCAAAAGAAGAGCTATAATCTGTCACATATGAAAATTAAATAAGATTCATATTCCAGTGTCTACACATGAGGTTTGACTGCAGCATAATAAGTCAATTCATTTGTGCTTTGTTCAAAGCTAATTCTGTACTGCAGTAGCAGAGCTATATTGTTGAGGTTCACTTAGCTTAAAAGTCTTTGTTATTTAGTCTTCTAGAGGAAATTTTGCTAATTCCTGACCCAGGACAATCTACTTTGCTTACCTATACAACGTGGTTATAGCTACACTTCCAATCCTCAAGGCACTCAGCTAATGAGGTAATCTACATAACGTGGGCAAAAGCCCAGACTCTGAAGACAGACAACCACAACTCCTAGCCTAGCTCTGCCACTTTCTGTCACTTATTCTGTGTTATCCCAGCTTGCAGATACATTTCCTAGCTTCAGTCTCTGCTCTGGGAAATGGAAATGGTGAGAGCCGTGGTCTCAGTGTTGAGACTGATTGTAAATGAATTGCTTGCGGCAGTGCCCTGCATGACTTTCAACACTAAGGCCAGCACTAGTCCCTGCCACTCTCACTGGCTCTTAGCCTATAGAAAGATTTGTATTTATTTAAAAAGAAAAAACTTAAATTATAGCCTTTGCATATCACCTTTGCATATAGTAAAGGCCTTTTCCATGGCATCTAGGATCAAGGGTTCTTTAGGCAGTCTACCCATGTAGATGTCCCGGTTCCCTCACTCACTACGCATGACACTGACCATGCTAACTTCTTTGGGCCTTGGTTCTGTCATAGTGTAGATAAGAACGGTCACTTCATCTGGTTCTTGGAAAGATTAAGTGCTGATGAGTGTGCATATTTTCTATTACATAGATCTAGGTCTGAAGGCCATAGAAATAGAGGCCTAAGTGACGTTCACACAGAAGCTGCCTAAGTCCAAGTATTCATAGCAGCCTTGGTGCCACACTGCAGCTAGGCGACCGTGCCCTGGAAGAACATGCTGTGCTGACAGCAGATGCTTTGCAAGTGTAAAGAAAATAGACAATACTGTGTTTTGACTCTAGAAATGATCATGATTAGAGCTAGAGAGATGGCCCAGCAGTCAAGAGTACTTCCTGCTCTTCTAGTGGACCTGAGTTCAATTCTCAGCACCCATGTTGGGCCACTCTCAACTGTCTGTAATTCCAGATTCAAGGGACCTGATGCCCTCTTCTGGCCTCTGTGGGTACCTGCATGCACAACACACACACACACACACACACACACACACACATACACACACACACAACAGGATCAACTTCGAAATATCTGAGACTAGCACAGATAGTGTCCATAATCATTGGGTAGTCCTGGCCATCCACTATGTCCCAACCCCAGATCATGACCTTTTCTAGTTATTTGTTTCAACTTCAAGACCATTTGCTCTCAATTATGGAGTCTTGTGTTCCTGAACAGGCATTGACCAGCTATAACTATTTCTTTCTACAAGCTTATATGGCTCAGCATTTGCTCTTTTTCAGACCCAATAGTGATCTGGGAGAGGGGAATGACATTTTGCTGGCAGAACACTAGATATTCTATGCTAGAAGATCCCAGAATAAGAACAAAACAAGGACCAAAATGTGAGACATGTCTTTTCTTGTTCCCTGACACTAACAGGGTCTCATGGGCTACAGCATCAGATAGAGATGACCTGCTCCAGTGTGAGAGCCCACATGCATGGAGGCAGTTGCCAGTGGCAGCACCTCTTGCGGTAGCAATGATGATCCAGGTGGATTTCTCTAAATAATTATCCCCCTGGCTAAGCTTGGCTTTGCTGTGACTTGTGGTTCCTGACTGAGCTATGTCTCTGCCCTCTATGGCACTTTCAGTTACCAAATATACTTCCAATGAATGTCTTCTCCAAATCACATAGCCAGAAAGGATTTTGTTGTCTGTAACCAAAACCATAACTAGTGTGCCAGAACTGAAGAACTGACCATGTCTGGTGATGTAGTTCCTTTTCCCTCAGTCTTGACCACAACCAGCACTGGATGGACCTTGGGAAAACACAATGACCTGCATGTCTGCTCTAGTGGGCTTTTTTTTTTAAAAAAAAAAAAAAACAAAACACTGTTAAGAATTAATGGCTCTATCATTTCTTAAGCTTTTCTTGATTTCCTCATTTCTTTTGAACCATGCAACATAGTTCAGATTCATCTGGTTTACAATATTTAGCATTTTGGAAGTTTGGGATTAAACCAGCAAGAGTGAGGGGAAAATATCTTGTTAAAAATGTGAGTAAAACTTAAAAGGGAGCCAAGTCACAGTAGCTGGGGCAGAAGCTTGCCCCATTTTTCTTTACTAGATTTTCATTGAGTTGGTAGTACTGTGTCACTTATTCCACATACAGTTTTAAATTGCTCATTTCCATGGTTGCCTTGGATGCTTTTAAAACTGAATATAGAAAGTGCAACTTTGGGGTCTCTTGAGGGTGATATTCAGAACAGAAATGAAGATGCAAGATTGTGTTAAGAACTATGAAAGCGACTTTAAGAACATGTGACACATTCACAGATTAGCTTCTGCAAACAAGGTTGCTCCAGCTCATACATGCCTCCAAAGAAGAGAAGCCAGGGTACTCTATTGTGTACTCTATCTTACTGCGTCTTTAGTGATTTCTTTATTCGTGTGTAGTTACTGCTTCTCTCACACCCCTTTCATTAGAGATCATCGCTTAAATGTGTACTGTATTCACGCCTTCCTCTAGCACAGAAAATCACGAGGAGAGGGCTGGAGAGAGGGCTTAGTCGGTGTCGTGCTTGTCATACAAGGACCAAGATCTGAGGTGGAGCCTCTTAAAAAGCTGAGTATGGTGATGTGCATTCAGGGCCAGTGGTGGGAAGGCAGAGGCGGCAGGTGGGTAGAACCCTGATGGGTTTTGGCCAGCCAGGTCAGCATTACTTGGTGAGTTCTAGGTCAGTAAGAGATGCTGGTTCTATAAAAAAAGATGATCACTTCCTTTGGAATGATGTCTTTGTATGCACACGAACATATGCATACATATATACATGAACATATATGCATGCATAATACATACACACACTCGCAAGAAATGTGAACATTTATTTTCTTTTAATTTTTTACAATTAGAAGCTTATGAAATATCAATTTAGACTAGATCTTCTTCATCTTTGTACAATCAGAGGCTGTCTCTGTGCTTGGTATACAGCAGGCATTCAGTAAATGCTTCTTTTTTTCCATTTTTTATTGTTTTTATTACACTATACATTTTTCTTTGCTCCCCTCCCAACTTCTCTCCCCTTCTACCCTCTTCCATGACTCCCATGCTCCCAATTTGCTCAGGAGATCTTTTCTTTCTCTCCTTTATATTTAGATCCATGTATATCTCTCTTAGGGTCCTCTTGGTTGTCTAGTTTCTCTGGGTTATGGCCAGTAGGCTGATTTTTCTTTGTTTTGTGTCTAAAAGCCACTTATGAGTGAGTACATATGATATTTGTCTTTCTGGATCTGGGTTACCTCACCCAATATGAAACTTTCTAAATCCATCCAGCCCCAAATTTCAAGATGCCATTATTTTTTACTGCTGAGTAGTACTCCACTGTGTAAATGTATTACATTTTCTTTAACCATTTTTTGGTTGAGGGGCATTAAGGTTGTTTCTACATTCTGGCTATTACAAATAATGCTGCTATGAACATAGTTGAGGACATGTTCTTGTGGTATGAATGAGTTTCTTTTGGGTGTATACCCCAAAGTGGTATTGCTGGCTCTTCAGATAGATTGTTTCTTAATTTTCTGATTTCCAAAGAAGCTGTACCAGTTTGCACTCCCACCAGCATTGGAGGAGTGTTCCCCTTACCCCACATCATTTCCAGCATATATTGTCATCAGTGTTTTTGATCTTGGCCATTCTTATAGGTATAAAATAGAATCTCAGAGTTGTTTTGATTTGCTTTTCTCTGATGAGTACGAATACTGAGCATTTCCATAGTTTTCTTTCAGTCATTTGAGATTCGTCTGTTGAGAGTTCTCTGTTTATGTTTGTACTTCATTTTTAATTGGATTATTTGTTCTTTTGATATCAACGGAATCAAATCACAGACCCGGATATCAATCCACACACCTACGAACACCTGATTGTTGACAAAGAAGCTAAAAATATGAAATGGAAAAAAGAAAGCACATCCAACAAATGGTCTGGGCATAACTTCTATCAACAAGTAGAAGAATGCAAATAGATTCATATTTATTACCATGTGCAAAACTCAAGTCCAAATGGATCAAAGACCTCAACATAAAACCAACCATACTGAACGTTATAGAAGAGAAAGTGGGAAGTACACTTGAATGCATTGGCACAGGAAACCACTTCCTAAATATAACCCCAGTAGCACAGACACTGAGAGAAACAATTAATAAATGGGACCTCCTCCTGAAACTGAGAAGCTTCTGTACGGCAAAGGACATGGTCAACAAGACAAAATGACAGCCTACAGAATAGGAAAAGATCTTCACCAAATCCCACATCATACAGAGAACTGATCTTCAAAATATACAAAGAACTCAAGAAACTTGACAGTAAATGCTTCTTGAATGAATGACTAATCCTGCTGTCAGGGAATTCCTGGGATAGTGGCACAGGTAAACATGTGTAGGTTTTAAAAGTTGCCTGAGGGGGCAGGATTCTGAATGAAATATGAAGCAAAGTGGCAATCCAAGAGGCAGAAAGTTCCTGTCTATGGTTTGTTCTTTCCCTGCTGAATCTAGTCTTAACTCTTACCCTATCATCTCTTACCTGGACAGGACCCTTTTCTGTCTTCTCTCAGAGACGTTAGAGGGGAAATATGGGAAGATGCTGATTTTTACATAAGGTTTTTTTTTTTAACTTAGAACCTAGGCAGAGAGGGCTCCGAATTCAGTGTCTGACATCCTACCCTTACAATTATACCAACCACTCAACACCCTGGGAGACTGTCTGCGTGATCACAACTACACATCCCCAGTATCCAGCTCCTCCCAAATCCTACTTATTTTATATGCTTAGCAGGTGAACTCTCTCACCTCCCTACTTCATAGCTGGACTTTACTTTGTAGGTCTAAAATCCTTTAGATACTATGCTACCCCAAGGACCATCGACACTGGGCATGAATCCTTAACCTTATCTTCTGAAAAGCAACTAAGAGTATCACATTTGGATGTCACCCACTCACCCACCCAAACTAGAATTACTTCATGAGAAACCACAAGAAGGGAGGCTGTGGAGAAGGAAGAGAAGTGGCTCTTTAGTAATACACCTCAGCGCAATGGTAGTCATGACTAAAACGTACTAACCCAGGACGAGTGGAATGTAAGTGGAATTCCCAAGGGGAGCCAAGGGAAAGATGGATGCAGGCTTGTGTGTTAGTCAGAAGCAAGAAAAGAGGACTGGGGACTGTAACAGTCAGAAATCTCACTGAATCACTGCATATGCTTGTTCCTTGACTTCCTCTGTACATAGCCATGAAAGGGATGAAAGGTGATTGAGAGCACATGTCATTGTGAGGTTTGTCCTAAGGGGGGATGGTATACGTGGAAGACTAGAGAAGGAAATGCAAACTTGGAAAAACTGGCTGAATCCATGGGAAATAGAGTTTGGTCCCCCTACCCTGTCCCTGGATAGAATGGAATCATCTTTAAATGTGTCCTACAGAACCTTAGATACTATCTGTCAAGCTTTTTTTCATAAAAAGCTTTTCTTTTGGAAAACGAAAAGTCAAGCCAATAGGTCTGGTTATTATTTCTTCCCTTTCATTTGTCTGGGATGTTCTATGTAATCTCCAGTTCCAAGGATGAGTTACATAGGGCTGAAGCACAACCAGAACCTGGCTACTGCTTTTTATAGTCCACCACCTTCACAGAAGCAGATTACACAGATGCATAGGATTTTTCTCTTCACACCGAGGACAGCAAAGGAAAAGGACAACAAACCACACAGTGTGATTTCTACAGGATGCTCTGACTTGAAAAGGAATTGTCTTATGTCTAAGCAAAAAAGAGTGTGTTGTGACACAGATGTACCAACCATTGTTCTCCCCAGCTGGCTCACCACTGAAACAGGAGAGACATAACTTAAACTGTATTTTTATTCCCATTTACAGGGATGGACTATAATAATGGATGATGAGTTCCTTATCAGTTCTGTAAATGACATCTTTAGATGACCATTAACAACCATTAGAAGGGTTGTTTCAAATCACTCATTTCCACAACTTGCTGATATCTCATTCTCTTTCTGAAACCTCCGTCAACTGTCAGCTAACTTCCATGTGACACCTTCCGTGTGTGTACCTCTTCATCCCCTTATGCCATGTATTTCCTCTATGCCAGGTATGGCTGCTGAGAAGACTTTAGGATTCCAGCTCACCCACCATCATTCTAGACATACTCAATTGGACCATTCAGTGACAGAACCATCATCCGTCCAGCTGCGAGGATTAGAAATGGGAAACTCATTGTGTTGCTTCCTCATCTCCAGTCTGTCCACAAATGGCACTAGATCAATAAGCAATATTTTTTTAACCAAATGTGATGATTAATATTGACAGGATCTAACTACTAAGGAGACAAGCTTTTGGCCATGTCTGTAAGGCATTATCTTGGTAGCTTAATTGAAATGGGGAGACCTAAGCTAAAAATAACAGCACCATTTCTTGGGTTTGAGTCTTGGTCTGCATAGAAAGAAGAAGCAAGTAGGAGCACCAGCATTAATCACTCTCTGCTTCCCGATGACAGATGAAATGTCACCATCTGCTGCCATGGCTTCCCCCCATGAAGGGCTACACCTAGAAACTGAGAGCCAGAATAAACCAGTTCCTTAAGCTGCCCATTCAGGTATTTTTACCACACCAAGACTGCTTGGCAGTGGTGGCACTTGCCTTTAATCCCAGAATTTGGGAGGCAGTGGCCAGTGGATTTTTCTGAGTTTGAAGCCAACCTGGTCTGTAGTGCAAGTTCTAGGGCAGTGGGCTACACAGAGAAATCCTGTCTTGACAAAAAAGCAGCAAAACAAACAAGCAAACAAAGAAACAAACAAAAGCCACCAACAATACAGGTGACTCATAAATGAAATTTCATAATTTTTTTATCTATGTCTGGCACCCTAGTATGGGCCAGCCTCATTCTCATGCCTGAACTACTGTAATAATCTCCTCGTTGGAGTTCATGCATTCATCTTTCCCTACCTTCACCTGTGGTCTATGACATACACAAAAGAGATGCTTCAAGAAGTATGGACTAAACTTGAATAAAATTGTCTTTACAAGATTCATCACAATTAATGTACTCTAATAAAAACAAAAAGTAGATTCCATTATGTTTTTCTAACAGTTAAAACATGTCAGTGCATCTTAGCCCACCCACATTGGAGCCCTGCAATGGGATTGCCCTCCAATTTTCTGACTCTCTGTCTTACTCATTAATCTCTAATCAGTCCTAGATACCCTGGATAAAGGCCTTTGTAGTTTCTGTTTTCTCTGTCCACAATGTCTTTCTCCAGGTTATGTCGTGGTGGGATCGATCCTGTCTTTTCTACACATTACTGCACATGTCTTACTACCTCAAGAAAGGTCTTCCTGACCACCTCGCCTACATCCAGAGCACTTATCATTTTTATTTTCTTTTATTTATTTCTACTCCATATTTATTGCAGAATAAAAGTTCTAAGAGTTTCAGTGTTTTCTTTTATTTATGTCTGCAATTCTAGTGTCTAAAAAAAAAAAACCTCAATAAAATCATGTTGCCAAAATAACAAAAAAACAAATGGAGATCCTCTTTATTCTTTTTATCACAAAAATGTTTTGTTACTAAGAGATATTTTTTATCTCTAGATCAATCTCTTCCCAGAATAAACCACCCCTTTCTATCCTGGTTTCCCATAAAACACTTCCATTCTGCTCTCCCGTTTGTTCTCATGAGCAAAGCATCATGAAAAGTACATAACTATTGAGCTGGGAGCACCCCAACAACAGTGCTTCGAAGAGATGCCCCAATTGCTTTGATCCTTAAGCTGTTCTTGTTTTCAATTTTCTCAGAAGTTGGGTTACTTTCATCCTATTTCCTAAGCAACCCATATATTTTCGTATATAGAGTACTTCCATATACTGAAATTTTTGATTTAGCTTCGCAGCTATCTTGTAACAGTACAGATATTAAGAGAAAATATTCCGGTGTTGTTCTGTAAGGTTTATCATCTTTGGTTCACATCACACATTTGTAGTACCTTGATCCAAGTTTTTGAGTAATAAGGAATAGCAAATTAACTAAATTAAATTGTAATGATATAGAGTCATCATTAAATACTAGAAACTTTGGGACTAAGTGAGGAATATGATGGAAAAAAAGAGACCCCAGAAAGTTGAGCCCAAGCTCTTGGGGCACCAGAGCAGTATGACGATGTCCTTAAATCAGCACAGTGAGGGTATTAATGCTCTTTTATTTTATATCCTTGTCATACTCCACTCATGGCTCAAATTCCTGGAAGAAGTAATTCTGTAGGCTTGATTTGCTGCTACAGCATGGAAAACTTACCAATGATAACACCAGTAAAGAAAATGACTTCTATTCTAGCAGTCATTAGGTATCAAGTTCATAGCTGCGGTCCCACAAGTCCCTCCCCATCCATGATGGGATATTGGTGGGCCCTATCTTGTAACATTACTGTGCGTGCAGATCACAACAGCTGCTTGGAGTCCATGAAGGCAATGATCATGTCATGTGCAGAAGATAGAATTTCCCGACACTCCTCTGGCCAATTCATGAATCTGTGTCTCAGATAACAGCTAACTGGCGCTAATACCAATGTTACCCAGTCATGTTTGATGGCACCCAATGAGGTTTATCAGATCTTGGTATGGGGTTTTATCTTATAACAAGTGTTGTATTGCTAGCATACTTAAAGTATAAACTAAGATTACAAGATAAATGAAGGCACCTCCTTTGCAACAGTGAAGTACAACACAAAAGAAAGGCATTGTGTTGTTTTCTATCTAAGTGTTGATGGATGTCAACAATACAGGGTAGTGTTCATTTTCTTGTCTTCTGGCAAGACAAGACAGGCTTTGGGTCACTACGAGAGATAATGCTGCACCACTTCCCAAAGCAGGCAGATTTAAGGACTTTAGAGGAAGGGGGTTTCCCATTAGCATCAGTCTTCTTGATAGGTTCAAGGAACTGAGATTTTAAATAGACATTCTTCCAGTGTGTGAGCCAATGTGCATATGTTCCCCATCCTGTAAGTTTGACCTTGGTTAGCTTCAAAAGCAATAGCCAGTGCTATTTCAGAGCAAATGTAATTTACATTATCTGATCGTCAACAACCCAGTATCTGTACTTGAGATAGTCATGGTCTCAGCAAGAGCTATGATAATAGATTTATATGAAGAGCTCTGGTTAAGGACTTGGAGTAATATTATTTATATAATTCCAGCCTTTTATGAAGAAACCATGCAAACACTGATAGTCTGTGAAGCATGCATGGGTGACACATGGCTGCTGAGAGCATTGCCTTCACCCTTTCACATGTTTACACACCTGCCTCCTTAGCACAGAGATTCTTTGCATTCCAGTTTGATGCACTTCACTATATTAAAACAAAATAAATATGATTTAGCATACTAAAATATTCAGTATGTGTATTTAAAGTCATGGGTACTGTACCCAGGACCACTGCCTGGTATTGTAGGTATCACTAAAAATTTTTATTTCTTGTGACACTATAAATGTTCATGTCATTCCCAGTAACATTTCATACTGACATTCATTATATATTTTTGCCTTCAAAGAGAATAAATGCCTTTCTTTTTGTGTGGAAAAACAAAGCTCTCTGAAGTTACCAAAGTTATCAGGCAATGTTTGGTTTTCCAATCTCAAACATCTTTGAATCAGGCAATGTGGCCTTTGAGAAGCAATTAAAGATTATTGTGTCCCCAACTTTCCCTTGCCCCTCAAAGGAAAATGATCACAGCCACAAGTGGCCTTTAACAGACTTAAGGCAGAGTGAGAGGCTGAGTGCAGGAATGAGAGCTCCAAGCAAATGCTGACCATAGCAGACATTTCTCCCATCTCCAAAAATTCACCATTCCAGAGGTCTGATCAAGTGAGATTTTTTTCTATTCTTAAACATTTGCGGGGACCTCTGGTTTCCATCCTCCTTGAGATAAGAAATGTAAATTTGTGACAAGAGACGCTTTTAGGATAGAGCACACACATGCTGCAGCACAGAACTCGGGAGGCCCATGAAGTTTGCTGAGCCGTGGGAAAGAGTTTTGTGAAGTAAACCATGGCCTTTGGGAGAATGAAGCTCCTTCTGCAAAGCCTACTCTAGATCTTCTCAGTGCTTTTTATGCTCCCAATTCTAATTAACAAATGTGAACCTGATACTATGTCTTCCTTTTGCATTTGTCATTTGCTCTTAGATGAATTCTGACCTCACAAGGCATGCTTGTGATGTTGGATCAAGATTTTCTTTGTTGTTGTCCAGGCAATGTTTTTAATTCCCCTCTAGACCACTTTTTTAAGCACCTTAGAGCCAGGTTCTATTATTTCATCTTTCTCTTCTGAATTTACAAGGCAGATGGCTATTTTGGAAGATGGTCCTCTTTCCTCATTCTCATTTAAGTTAAGAGGTAATCAAAACCTGTACATAATTCCCCTGGAAGACAAAATTCAACTGAATCCTGAGAATGAAATATAGATGAAATGGGGTAGCCAATTAAAATAGAGTATACTTGTAGCAACCTGACATCAGGCCACAGGATTTGGAAAGTTCATCAAGACTGGGATTTAATGACAAGGAATGCTGAGGTGAAGGAAAGCACAGGCTGCAGACTTCCACAGTGGCAGGAGGCCGTATATCAAAATGCATTTAAGCTTGGCATAACTTATGGGCTTGCGGCTGATCTCACAATGCTGCTAACAGCCCGTAGGTCAGAAGCTGCTCTTATCTCAGGGCCTGGTTTGTATCATCCCCTTGGATTCACTCTTCCATTCTGTCCATGATCTTCAGAGCCCTGGGCTGGACTGGAGAATGTCACATGTGTTATAATAAATGACTGTCTGTGAATGGAGGCAGATGCAAAGAGCATATCATTGCCTTAAAGACCTTCTTTTGCATATCTCGTTTCATAGCGTGTGTGGGAAAATGATCTTTTGGTTCTGTTGTAAAGGATTAGTAAACATTGATCACTGTGTGTCTGGCTGCAGAGTACAGTTCACTACCATTAAATCCATGCTTATTACTTGCTAAATTGTCTCCTATCCTTAAGCTAAGGTTGAAGAAAGATAAATGCTACAGTTTATATCTACAAGGTCCCTCCCACAGCATATAGATTTCCTAGCCTGGTGCTATTGGGAGATGGTAGAAACCTAAGAGAGAAATCTCATGGCAGAGCTTCTGGGCACCCTTGAAGGGAATAGTAGACCTTAGTTCTTACTTTTCATCTTTATTTTTGCTTCCTGGATGCGATAAGGTGAGTATCTTGATCCACCACATAGCCCCGGACTTTATCATGGACCCCAAGGTCCATAGTTAGGTGCTTCTCAAAACTGAACCAATACAGATACTTTCTTTTCTCAAGCAGATTACCTCAGATAGAGTGATAGAGTGAAAGAAAGCTAATTAACTCAAGGGAACTGAACTACCCAAAGAAAGGATCAGATAAGAGGAAGATTCTTCAGGAAAACAATTGGATAAAGAAGACACAGACATTTTCAAACTATTTTACACAAGATTCCTTTGGGAGGCTTGCTATCTTAGATTCTAGCATTTTGGACCTTAGCATTCTCAACTCTGATACCCTATATCCTGGCATCTTTGATTCTGGTATCCCAGACCTAACATCCTATACTATGATACGTTAGACCCCGGTATCTTAATAACAGTATCCAAGGCCTGAGTACCATAGTCTCCAATACCATGGATCTCTAGTATCCTGACATCTTAAATCCCAGCTTCCTACACACAGATACCTTATATTCTGACACCCTAGATCTTTAGTATCCTAGACCCTAGCATCCTAACAAAGATACCTTAGATCCTGATACCTTAGATTTTAAGCACCTAGATCTTGATACCTTAATCCTGACATCTAGACCCTATCATCTCAAACCCTAGTATCCAGAACTCTGCAATACATACTTTAGACCATGGTATTCTGAACTCCATAATCCTACATACAAATTCCTTAGACCTTATTCTCTAGACTTCAAGTACCCTAGACCCAGCATCCTGCATCCTGACATCTTAACTCTGACACCCTATACCTCAGTAACCTAAACCCTGGCATCCTAGACTCCAATTCCTGGTTATGATATCCTAGACCTTGACTTTCTAGACCCTGGCACTTTGGATCTCAACATGGATAGCATGATTCTCTAGAAATCATGAAGCTTCTCTGTTCTTTTCTCAAGCTTCTAGGTGGTTTGATAGCAGGTGCCATTCACTGTCATTCTTCCAGAATTTACAGCCTGGAAGGTACTCCCTGGCACAGGAAAGAACTGAGACCCAGGAAGGAGCTCAGGGTTGGGGATTTGGCAGCAACAATTGAAAAATGGTTTAATTTCTTAATTTTATCCATCTTTTTTCCCCCTCACCTGCAAAATTGTTAACATGGTATTTCCTGAAATGTGGGCTGGAGTCAAACACTATACCAGCGGATATGCTTCAGCCTGACATATCAAAAGTAGGATTAACACTTCCCACTGTAATATTTTAAAAGCATCATAAAGAAATACTACGTTGACTTAATTCTTAAACAAAGACCTTAGAGGTAGGAAATGGGGTCGTAGGACCAAGCCAATAAAAGACACTCAAGGACTGTAAGCAAAAAGACCAGTGAGAAAGGAGGTCAGTCATTGGATCATTTATGTGAGAGATGATATCAGATTGGGGGAGGTATTGAATCCTCGAGGCTCTAGAAGGAAAGGAGCTGAGATGTTCTTACACACACAGAACCAAACAACCCCCACATCAAAGAGTTGATTCTTCATCTGCAAGATGGCTTCTTGTCAGGGCAGAGAAAAGCCCAAGAAACCATGCTGATGAGAGCAATAACTTGTGTATCAAATTCTTGACCCTGACCCAGGCAGCTTTGGAGCCTGAAGCCTAACAACTAAGACCAAGGAGAGCTCTGTTGAGCAGGTTTCAGGTTGACCAAGGCCATCCAGCAACGAACTTTGTATATGGGGTCAGGCAAAGCCCATAGCTTGCAGCTGTGGCAAAAGCCTCAGTGACAGAATTACTGATGGACACCCTTTGTTCTGATTTGGTAGAAGTCAGGTGACAATGAATACACACAGGCTGAAGAGGCTAATGTTGGAGTCATCACGTGACTCCAGGCTTGTTAAAAGAAAACAGAAAGAACTCGCTCAGAGATCAATTAAATGGATATGTTAAGATTTCTACTCTTGTCTGGACGAGGTTCAGCAATGCTGAAATATTTATAATAGTTTCTTGTTTATTACACTTTCTTTCATTTGGCCCTTGGAAAATAACACAAAGATTAATTTCATGGTTGCAGCTGATGAATACGCTCAATAATTAATTTAAAGCTTAACATGACCTGATGTTTTTTAAAATCTAACTGATGAGACTCCAGAATTGACAGGAATTTACATTACGCACTTCATCAGCATGTCTATGGGGAAGATGCTGGGCCTCGTGCTCACACAGCTACACCCTATTCAAACATGGACACCTTACCCTGGAGCTTCTTCTGTGGCTGTCTGCCTGGCCTTTTACCATATTTGTAACGTGCATTGAGATGTCCTTCTTTTTCTTTTGTTTCTGGAGGCATTTTGGTTATTGCACTGAAGGTGTCACATGGTGCCGAGATAATGAGCTGTTATTGTCCTGGCCCCCATGATGGGCTTTTGTAATTGTTCCATTAAAGTGGAAAAGGCTAAGCTGGCCATTCTTCAGTGAAAAATAGTTCTCCCAGTCTCTTTGACACTTTAACAAGTCTGCCATCCTGGGTTGAAATGAAAATAGGACATTAACGTACTCACTGCCCACCCATTGACTTATCATTTAACAACAACTGAGATAGAAACTTGAAGATTTTCAAACCACTCCTGCCTTGGTGTAATGGGGATAATACTGTGTGAAGAGACCATAAAGGGAAGACAAGAGCATTTGTTACTGTGAAAATAAAAGTATAAAATACAACTGTCTTTCATAAGAATCAAACCTTTTTTGTCTGCTTTCAGGAGCATATTAAAACAGAAGCTTCTGAAAGTTATTGGCTAACAGGCCAATACATTTGTTTGTTTTCATCTGTTTGCTCAATTGGTCTTGCAAGGCACTTTAAAGACACATAAATATTTTGTTTGGAGATGCATCTACTTCCTGCATTTATGAAGGAAAAAAATAAATGAAAGTGCTGTTTGTTTTTGCAAGTCCAGATGTGGACTGAAGACCACGTGGGATGGAGCGAATGATGACAGACACTGGCTTGTGGCTCCTCTTTAGTATTGCGGACGACTCACATAACCCACTCTCCCAGCCCTGGCCTCAGTGTCTCTAAATAACAAGCAGCTTAGTACAAGAGTGAAATTGTTTCTTCTAGTAGGAGAAGCTGTCATGACAAGGAACCAGTGCTTTATCTTCAATCTTCAGGTCTTTAATAATTTACATGCTAAAAAGGCTAGAAGACAGCATAAAGAAAACACTTTAGAATATCGAGAATGGCAAGAACTTTCTATATCCCAATAGTGTGGAAGGAACTCCAAGAACCAACAAATCAGACAACATGAAGTGCGAAGGCATCCACATTGCAAGCAGAACAAAACTCACAGCAGAGTGAACAGACAGCCTCCAGAACAGGCTAGAACCTTGGCCAGGTATGCTGGAAATCAGGAACTTTTTGGAGACAAGAGAAAGAACTTCAAAAACTAACCACCAAGGAAACAAAGCTGCCAACCAATGCAGGAGTCAATGAACTGTTCTCAAAAGAAGGAATAGAAATGGCCAAAATATTTTCAAAAGCGTCCGACATTTTTAGGCACTCAGGAAAAGGAAATTAAAGTGACGTTCTATTCTATCTCACTCTACTTAGAATGAGTATCTTTAAGGAAACAATAGTGGCAAGAATTTGGGAGAAGAAGAATTTCTTATTCCCTGTTGGTGGGAATACAAACTGATGCAGCCACTATGAAAATCACTATGGAGGATTTTTAAAATATTAAAAATAACCAGGCATGGTGGTGCAAGCTTTTAATTCTGGCACTTGGGAGACAGAGGCAGATGGATCTCTGTGAGTTCAAGGCCGGCCTGGTCTACAGAGGGAGTTACAAGACAGCTAGGGTTATGTCGAGAAACCATGTCTCAAAGATAAATGAATAAGTACATAAAGAACTATCATATTATTCAGCCACATCATTCTTTTGCCCATACACCAAATTATGGCAGAGATACTTGTATATTTATGTTTACTGACTATTTGGGCTAGGTCATCCCACATCTATCATTAATAAAGAAAATGCTCTACAAATTTGCCTATAGGCAGTCTGATAGAGATATTTTCTCAATTGAGAAAATTGTCCTCTTCCTAGACAACCCTAGCTTGTATCAAATATATAGAAATGCTATGAGGAAGCCTCTTACTCCGTATGTTAATTAAAGATAATAGAAGACAAACAAACGAAGTAGCAGGAAAATGTCATCGTATACTAAGTTGAAATTTGGTTCAGCTCTTTCCCTATTACCTCACATTCTTCAGCTTTATGTCCCTTTTACCTTTGAGAGAACTTTCAAAGTGAAGCTAAATGTTTGCCCTGAGAAATTTAACTAGAGGTTTATTGATTTTCCTCATATTGGTCCATTGTCTTCCTGTCTTTCAGTTATTTATAAATCTACAGACTAGTGTTTATGTGTTTACAGGAAGAAATTATGTAAAACATTATTGTACTGTCCACAAAATACACAATCTCTGTCTTTTTGTTGTTTGTTTTGTTTTTGTTTTTTGAGACAGGGTCTCTCTGTGTAACAATTCTAGCTCTTGTAGACCTGGCTGGCCTTGAACTCACAGATATCCTCTTGCCTCTGACTCCCAAGTGCTGGGACTAAAGGCATGTGCCACCACCACCCGGCTAAAAACACATAATTTCAAAATGAGTTGGTTGTTGACACATTTAAGGGAACATAACTTTTCTCTTTGAGAAATCAAAGAGGGGGGGATAAGGAACTATGAACACAGTATATGGTATATGTTCCACATCTAATATCCTTTCACTGGCCTGTTTTTCTAACAGAAAACACACAGATGTGTGATTGTAAGGTAGCATCTGCTATCACTGAGAACTCAAAGCACTCTAACCCTTATGTGACCTCACAGCAGCATCTGCTGGGACAAAAACATTTTTATTCATAGTACTGTAACCCTTTGAGCTACCGTCTAATTTCATTTGGGCTAAGTAATGTGACTTTTCTATCAACTCCAGTATACAACCCAAGCCTTCAATAATAAGCATCAAGCTCTCAATGGGCTACATAGATTAAAGAGATGTTACTGCCCAATTGTAATTCTAAGACCCCTGTAGATCTGCCTAACATCATCCCCTTATATTAGCATTTTTTTCTGACTTTAAACCCAAAGTCTCAGTAATAAAAACAAAAGAAAAAGTGTCACAGAATCTGGGTACAAACATTTACTCAGATACAGATTTTTTTCAAATCATAGAAGCTCCATTGGAATTGGGATTGTGATCAAACTTTGAACTATATTGCTAGAAGATACAATTAAAACCTTCAAAGACACAAGAAAACATGCAGTGCATAAGGTACAGTGAGAAGCTGTAAAGAGACAGGGATTGAAATTGAATTTGTTAGGGGCTAGATGAAATAGAAACAGAGAATTCATGATAAATTTGACTTTGAGCCTTAGAAGATGAAAAAGTTGTGGGAGAAGTCATATCTCCAGGGTTGGATATCTCAGAAATATAATAGGACTTATAGGTATAATTTTAAACTCCCTAGCATACATCATCAAAGACACCAAGAGAAACAAGCAACATTCATTTTTCCTAATATATTTAGTTTGATTATATATAGCTGCACTTTAACCAAGTTGTTATGTAATGAACACAATGCATTATCAAGTAGATTCTTTTTCTAAAACAATGCCAACATTCCTTTTTCCACAATAATCCTTGAATGTTGATATTTGCACTTAAAAGTTCATTTCAGTGTAAACACAATATTGTTAATTGAAACCTTTTAAATTTTTTGACAGTGTACTTTGGGCCAGTAATCTTCTGCCAAGCTATATCTTCGAGCTATGGAAATTGACCTATATTTAGAGCAGATTGATTAAATCTTGAATAAGTAGATTCACATATCTATCTATGCCAACAAACTTGGATGTTTTCCAAATACTGTACCTAATATAAACAACAATATATCCTCTAATATTTGCATACATTCAAATGGAATTGGTTGATATCTTTTTAACATCTATTTGACTTTAGACCAAAATTATTTCAATGTCATCTCTGTCCAAATTAAATGAATTCATCATTTGTCAATTATGGCTTGTGGTAGTTTGAATGTAATTGGACCTCATAATCTTATAGGGAGTGACACTATTAGGAGGTGTGGCTTCATTGGAGTGGGCATGGCCTTGTTAGAGAAAGTGTGTCACTGTGGGGGATAGGCTTTGAAGTTTCCTATGCTCAGGATACTGCCCAGTGTCTCAGTCAACTTCCTGTTGCCTGCAAGCCAAGATGTAGTCAGCATCAAGTCTGCCTGCACACCACCATGTTCCCCACCATGATGATAATGGACTGAACCTCTGAAACTGTAAGTGAGCCAACCAAATGTTTTCTTTATAAAAGTTGCTGTGGTCATGCTGTCTCTTCATAGCAATGAAAGTTTTAACTAAGACATGGCTATTAACATTACATTTTAAAGGACATACCATAAATGAAAGACAGTTATAGACTTTGAAAATATCAATAAAATCATCTTTATTTTTTCTTAATGTTTCCCTTGGCAATTTATCTGAGGCTATCAATTACTGTGATTAACTCAAAACAGTGATTAGTATCAAAAAAATCTGTGACATCATCAATGTCAGTTGTTTTATAAAGTTATACCTTGCCTTGAATTCCTGTACCTCTCTAGTTATTATTTAAATCTTATTTGTTTTTCAACTTCTAAATTAAGTTTATTCATATAGAGTATGAGATAAGTGAAATCCAGAAACGATCCTGTGACATTTTTTTATTTTAATTATTAAAATTTCTAAAACGTCTGTTTTGTTTCAAGAAAATCTTGAGTTGGTGTGAAGTCTTTGTGAAACTCCCTGAGGACTTACCCAATGAATTGGTGAGGTACTTAAGACCACTAAAAATTATGATTGTCTTCTCATATATCAACAGTTTCATAAGTTGACAATGACTCCTAGAATTTATACATATACTTACTATTTTAAAATAATCGTACCAATGATACTGTCAAAGACTTTGCTTTAGAGAACTGACAACAGGGTTGAGAGGCGGCTTGGTAGGTGAGGTGCTTGCTTTGCCAGTATGCAGTGCAGATTGAATTCAGAGCTTACCTGATGGGCCTGGTAGGCAGCTTCTGTCTGAAAGCAGGAGAAAGAGGCAGGGAATCCTTAGAGCAAACTAGCTAGCAAGGCTGGCCAAAATGGCAAGCCTTCAGTGTACCAAGAGACCTTGTTTCACTACAAAGGGAGGAGAGCTATTTAAGAAGAGACTTGGCATCAACCTTGGGCCATTGCAGATACACAATACACATATGAATATGAACCCCCTGACATGTGCCCACATATATATGCAAACATGTATGCCTGCAAGCACATACACATTCCAAAAAAGGAAACTGGATGCAAATATTTTCAATACAAATTTTATAGTGGAACAAATCAGCAACAGGTTTCAGTCATGTCTTGCCTTGAGATAACCCCACCTGGGCTGGTGAGATGGCTCAGTGGGTAAAAGCGCCTGTCATCAAGCCAGCTGATATGAGTTCAGTCTCTGGGACCCACGTGGTAGAGAGATTTGACTTTGGAAAGTTATCTTCTAATATCTACATGCGCTCAGTGGCATATAAATGTCCATACTGGTGTGTGAGTACACACACACACAGGCACATACATACGTACAATATTCTATTTAAAATTGCATTAACCTTGGATATTGACCTAATTATCTGGAATATCATTTATCATGGGAGAAACTATTTTTTAAAGTGTACCTTAAAATCTTTCTTAACAGTTTTAAAAACTGAAAAATATCTAATAAGTTTAAAGTTTTGTTTGATTTGACATTTATTGTTAAACTTAAAAGTTCATTAAGACACACTATATACAGAGCACTAATCAGACAGTGTGTCTTATACAAATTATTTAAAGCTAAAAGATTTATAACTTTTATCATGTTTTAAACCATCTTTTCTTTGATATAGTAACATGTATTATGTGAGTGACTGTTGAAGGTCTTTCTTTCTTTCTTTTTTTTTTTTTTTTTTTACAATTTTCTTTCCTGATGATTTTCTAGTAGCATTTTTGTAGAGACTTAATTTTATTTCTTTATCATGTCATGTCTACAAACAAAAAACAGTTTTGCTTTTTTTATTATTTTGGTTTTTCGAGACAGGGTTTCATTGTGTAACAGCCCTAACTGTCCTGGAACTAGCTCTTGTAGATCGGGCTGGTCTCGAACACACAGAGATCTGCCTGCTTCTAACTCCTGAGTGCTGGGATTAAATACGTGTGCCACCACCACCCAGCCCAGTTTTGCTTTTTTAACATATGCAACTCAACCATTTATGACAAACCAAAATGACAAGACCAGTCCTGTTTAAACAATTTTACATCTCTTTGCTGGACCTTCAGTTTGGATCTTAGGTGACTGCTTTCACTGGTTTCCTTTTGACTTCTGAGAGGTCGTTTACTACCAATAGTATTAAACAATGTTTTACAAGGGCCTCCGTGGAGGCATGCACTTAAGAACCAGGCTCAGTCACTGACTCTGAACTATAGGGAAGGGATACCAAGAGCTCAGTATGAGAAAAGTTTAAAAACTAAATTCAAGTTTTGTGATGAGTGTCCCTGGTTTAATCATCCATGTTTATTGTGGGCACAGAGTGGGAGAGAAACAGATATATCACATATCTATTTTAGAAAACCACCCATCTGGGATTGAGATGTCTAACTGCTTACTAAATACAACCTCGGGTAAACTATATTCTCTGTGTCTAGCACTACACAATATACTGCTGAACAAAGGAACTGAAGAGCTCTGTGACCTGCTCTCTTCCCCCCAACCCATTTCTATTTTTTTTTTTTGTTGTTGTTGTAAACTTCAAGAGCCATCAAATAGTTTTTTCTGCTTCCTCAAGCATCCTGCAGGTTTACCAGATGGCTTCTTTTTGTTATGGATAACACTTCTAACTTGCAGCATCTTTACAGAGCCCTTAGCTCTTTCTACCAGTTTTAATTGCCTTAAGCTCTCTTTGTATTCCAGGTAAGGTTTTTATGAACAATGTCATTCAAGACTGGTTCCTCAGTCCTTTCAGATTTGGCACAATACTGACCAGACTTCTCTCCCTGAACCAATTAGTGGGGGAAGGAAAGTCACATGACATAAAACACTACCATGAATGAAGTAGTGAGTCCACGTGGCATAACTCCTATCAGGGTGAACCTGAAATCAGAGTATATCTAAAGAGAGAGAATTTAGAATAGATCCTAATGGCTGCTATTCTTGTACATTAACACAATTTTACAGAGAGGGTAGATAGTGCTACTGAAGATGGAACCCTGATGTGGGATTCCCCTCTGTGTGTTATGAATATGTTTTATTACCATTGGTTAATAAAGAAGCTGCTTAGGCCTATGGCAAGGCAGAATATAGCCAGTCTGGAAAAGATAATAGAAAATAGGTTGAGTCAGAAAGATGCCATTTAGCTGCCAAAGGAGACAGACATAGGATGAAGCCTTACTAGTAGGTCAAGCCTCGTGGCAATACATAGATTAGTAAAAATGGATTAATTTAAGATGTAAGAGCTAGCAAGAAATACTACTGAGCTATTGAATAAACAATATTGTAATTAATATAGTCCCCCTGTGATTTTCCAGTCTGGGTGGCTGGGAAACAAATGAGCAGTCTCTGCCTACAGAACCCAGGACCCACTATAATGGAGTTACAGCCACAGCTCCCTGTGAAGGATAATTTTTGTCTCAATATGAGAGAAACTGAAAACAAAGATATCTCCATTATCAGAGCCCTCAAGATAATATTGTCTGAATTCATTCTTCTATTTCCCACCAATAAGCACCACCGAACACACCACTGTTCTCCTGTACCTCTCTGCACAGACCCTTCCTTCGTGACAGTTTCTTGCATATGGTAGGCAGCTCTTTTCTTGCTGACTCAGCCCATGTACGTAGAATGGAATGTCTAGTTCGTCCATTGAATTTGTGCATTCTGTATCTGCAGAGGTAATCAACTATGTTCGTTAGGGTTTCTTTTGCTGTGATGAAACACCATGACCAAAAGCAATGCCAGGAGGAGAGGGTTTGTTTGGTTTACACTTCTACATCATTATTCATCATCAAAGGCAACCAGGGTAGGAATTCAAACATGGCAGGAACTTGGAGGCCGGAGCTGCTACAGAGTCTATGGAGGGATGCTGCTTATTGGCTTACTCCTCATGGCTTGCTTCTTGGATGACCTAAAACCTCCAGCCCAAATCTGGCAGCAGCCACAATGGGAAATATTATATTAATGGATTAAAAATAATACTTGAAAATTTTCATCTGTTGAACTTGAAAAAGCCGCATTTCTTTTCATCATTCTATACATAATACAGTGTGTCCATGTACATAGCATTTATACTGCATCAGATACTTTGGAAAATGCTGAGATGCTGTAAAATAATGGGTCATGTGTGAAGATTTCCACTATTTTATAAAAGACACCTGATTATTTAAAAATTCTGGTAACCTAGGAGGGGTGGAACCAAACACCCTCAGACATCAAGGGTTACCTGTGTTTTATCTAAATGTAATGTTTGAGTCTAGCTTTCTACTTCCCAAGAAATAGTTTATGGTTTAGGATATTTTCCACCTATAAGTAAACACTGAGCATATACTATGCTAGAAGCTCTGGAGGAAAAAAAAAACATGAGCAAGTTATGTATCTTCACCTTCAAGCAAATTCTGTTTAGAAGGACTTTTATGAATTATAACTGATAATCTGTAATATATAAAGTCCTAAGAGATGTGTAGCTTTTTTTCTGAAAACAAAATCAAAACAACACACACACACACACACACTGTGAAGTATCTAGGGCTAAGGAGATGACTTAGTCAGAAAGATGCTTGCAGCAAGCATAAGGGATCTGAGTTCAATTCCAATTGAAGCACAGATAAAAAGCTGAGTGTGGTGGTGTCTCCCAGAGCTGAGAAACAAGGACAGGAGGATCACTAGGGCTTGCTGCCTAGCTAGTCTAGTCAAATTGGTAAGCTTCAGGTTCAGTAAGAGACCCTGTCTCAGAGAAGAAAAAATGAAGCCCAGTTGAAGAAGATGCTTTGCATTGATTTCTGATCTCCATGTGCATATGTGTGCAAGGTGCACCATCCTGCACATGTGCATGCAGGCACATGAACACGGATAAAACAGATACACGAATGTTAACTATTAAGAACAAGCAGCGCTGTCCAGTGTGCATCTATTGCCTGCTTCTCTACTGTGGGAAGAAGGCGAGAGGAAGCCCTAGTTTGAAGCCGTGGTCGATTCTTATAATGAAAATCTTTCTATTAGGGCCAATTTCAAGCTTCTAATCTGAAATCACTGAGGATAGAGCTGAGGAGAAACAGTGCTGTGTCCTGTTATATACATTTCTGCCACATAGTAGTTAGTTAGTTTCTGTTAATAATTCCAGGAACACAGGAACAAACTGCAGCAAAATAAACAATAATCACATTAACAACTTTGGTTTTAATATTATTCATAAAATTCCACAGTTATGTAGTTTGATTTTTAAAATAATGTTATGTTTATCAATAGGCTCAGAAAAAAGTAGAAAATTCGCAGTGCTATTCTGAAGCTGATAAAAACTTCATCAAGTACATGGCTGGACAGCAGGCTAAGAGAGTACAGATTCAAGGATGATAATGTGGTATGTCAGAAGGATGACACTAGGTTCCTTAGTTAGTCTTAAATGCAACTGGGGAGGAGGGGTAAGGAGCCTGTGATGTGGGATTCCCCTCTGTATGCTGTGAATACCATTGGTTAATAAAGAATGTGCTTTGGGGCTATTGCAGCACAGAATAGGACAAGGTAGGAATTCCAAGCAGATAGAGGAGGAGAGAGTAGGCAGAGTCAAATAGAAGCCATGTAGCCACTGAAGAAAACAGATGCTGGATAGAACCTTACCAGTAGGCCTCAACCACATGATGATGCACAGATTGATAGAAATAGGTTAATTTAAGATGTAAGAGCTAGCTAATTAGAAACGTAAGCTAATAGGCCAAGCAGTAATAATACAGTTATTATACTGTAATAATACAGTTTCTGTGTGATTATTTCAGGTCTGGGTGGGTAGGAAACTAGCAAGCAGCCTCTACCAACAAGTCTTCTCAAGAGAGAAAATCAGGTCAAGGCATCAGAGGATAAAGAACTTGAACATGAATAGAAGGAGTCAGTGAATAGTTTCTTTTTTGGGAGTCAGTCACAGACACTGACAAAACTCAGCCCTGATTCATCTCCCACCCACCCCTTCTGAAGCAGTGACTATGATAACAACAGCCATAATGACAACTAATTCTGATTGATTTCTTTATGCCAGCTGCAGCTGTCACTAGGGATCTTCTCAGCATCCCAGGCCTAAGGATCTCCTCTGTTAGTCTATTCATGAACAGCTATTGCCTTCCTTGGGTAATGCCAACCTCTGGTTGGGTTTCCCAAGGAGCCTTCCACTCCTCATTGCCATTCCCACAGCCCAGCACAAGCTCCCATTGGCACCCAGACTGTGAAAATCTTCAGTGCAGACTACGGAAATAGTTTCTGTATCTGAGACTTACAACTATGAAAACAAAATAGAAACAACCAAATCTTTCAAGAAAGATGGACAAAAATCTATTTATTTAAAGATGTGAAGAGGACTTCTTTGTGTTCACGTCCCATTACACTACATTCTGCTGGCCCAGGTAGACTTTGAGTGTGAGGTTCTCTTTTGGAGAGCAAAATCAGAACCATCACTACTCAACAAGGCAAATGACAAATTCTATAAATCAGGACTCATTGCATATAGAAATGCTACTTATTTAAAATAAAGAATCAATGCAATATAGAACCTAACAATTATGAGTCAGTCTCCCTATGTATGAGTTCTGAGCAGTTTTAGAATTGTGGGAAGACAAAGAAACCTTCCCCTTCCACAAGTTTCCCACACACCATGTGATGTGGGAGTGTTCTCCTGTATTTTGTATTACTCTTATTGGTTGAATAAAGAGCTGCCTGGCTTATAGATAGGTCAACCCTTAGGTGGGCGGAGTAGACAGAACGGAAGTTCTGAGGAGAAGGAAAGTGAACCAGTTGCCATGAGGCCCCCCGCCGCAGGTGGAAGTACCTAGATCCGTCCGGTAAGTCACCCACCTCGTGGTGACATACAGACTTTTATAATGGGTTAGTTTATGAGGTGAGGGCTAGCTGGGAAAAGGCCAGTGATAATAAGCCAGGCAGAGTTTAAACGAATACCATCCTCACGTGGTTATTTCGGGTGCAAGCAACCAGTAGCTGAGTGGGCCAGCGGCTGGGGGCTTGGGAGCCTGGCGGCTGGGGAACATACAACCCACAGACCTCTCCCCTAATTACAACAACCATGTGATCTTCTTTCTCACAAGTTCAGGTTAAGAAATTTAAGAAATTAGAGGAGGGTGTCCCTATGTTGTCACTCAGATTCTAAGCAAAAGGAAACCAGTAAAGGATGAAAACAAAACTAAGGTGAACGATATTTCAGATTCTGTAGGGCTGGTAATTCATTTCTTATTTGAAGATTCCTTTGTTTTGGTGTGGTTCACTTGTTCCCAGATGGGGAAAGGTCTACTTCAGGGAGAAGCATTGTCTGTGGCTCCAGTTGGAAATTTGTTGCTAAAGGTAGTTGAATTTTACAATTGGAAGGGAAATGAGCACACTGGAGGGTTGCTAAACTCTTGTAAGAGTTGCCTGCCATGTTCCACAAAGGAGCTCCTGTTAATTGAGACACTCTATAGCAAAAGGAGCTCCAGGGAAACAGCATAACTTGTTAATTACAACAATAAAATGTGTGTTTTTGCATGCCTGCATGGGTGGGATTAGCCAAATGATGCTTTTTTTTTTTTTAACCATTTGCAGTTTGGCCTGCTCCTACAAAAACCCAAAAGGCAAATATCCCTTTCCTTCTCCAATAAGACATGCTGAATTACATCAGTGCTATTTTATGCTAAAGATAAGAGCTTTTTTTTAATTGTTAAAGATAACATGAAGTGCATGGCTTTAGAGCAATCAAACCCACTTGTTCTTGCCAATAAACAAGTGCAGTGAACTTACTTTCCTTTAATTTATAGTCAGCCTGTTTAAATTATTGTTATTTGGCCCAGAACATTACATAGGGATTTAATTGTGCTTATAAATTGAGTTTCTTTCAAATCCATCTCTTTATTCCCTTCATTTCCCCCTCCATGTCTCGTTTTGCATATGCTCCCAAACATATCAATAATTTATGCCACCGTGCTTTGTTTGCTCCTTTGTAACTACACACATGTTCTGCATTGTGGAGCGATGGCAAAGGAGACATGTACATTGAGAAGAGGTCTTGAATTTTTCATGAAAGTTGGTTGAGGCCAAACGGCATTTTACAGATCTTGGGGAGAAGAACAAACCTATCTTCCTAAAAGGGTTTCAGAACAGAACAGGAGCCATAACAACAGCACTAACAAGAATAACGCTTGTTGAACATGTTTTGGTAGTTTATCAGGAAGAGTTTAAATGCCTGTGCTACTGTCTGGTCCTCAGAATTTTTGCAAAAAAAGGCCTCACGACTTCTACAGTATAGACCCAGTGAAGGCTCAGCTGGGAAGCCATTAGTTCGCACAGCTAGGAAGTAGCAGGAGGGGACTTAAGTTTAGGTTTTAGTCCTCGGGGTCCAGATGATTCTCTCACATTTGGTTCAAGCTCTGCTTTAGTAGGAGGTCTAGAAGTAGGTGATCCAACTGGACATGAATTTTTTCTTCTTGTCTGTCCTCTTCTTAAATGACCATTAGATTTAAAGATTTAGTAATGAAGTTTGAGGTACAATGCGGTTTAAGGTAGAGAATGAAGGAGTAAGATCTCATTTCCACTGTTTTCTGTTGGAACACAGGACGGTTCTTCCTAAGCTGATATGGACTATTCACTCAGTAAGTCTTATTCATCTCTGTTTATATTCTTTACCAAGGTTCTCAGATGCTTCTAGTTCAGGGATCTACACAAAGACTAGAACACAGCCACAGCCTTTCACTGAGTGTGTCCCACATCTGCATTTGTCCTACCGTTGCTGTAGTGAGTGGTTGGGATAGACATCTGTCAAGATGAAAATATTTACACTATTCTAAAGATCTAAACAGAGCCAATTTTTACACTAATGAACTTTATGAGAAATAGAGTCAAATAATCATTCTGTTGCTAAAAATTCAACACACACACAATTATACTGTAGAAGTAAAGTACAACACAGCAAGGAAGAGTGAAGTTTGTTGTAATCATTACTTGCTACTGGTTCTTAGATGTCAATCTTATGAATCCTTATTCTTACATTAAAAAGTACTTCTTTCCTGGGATAACAAAAATGCTATTCATTTCTATACTTACACATTCAGATTCAGTGAATCGATTCTGAATTTCGCCCATGTGTTTGATACCTTGCTAGGCTTGGAAGATGATATGACCAGATGTTTATACTTAATCTTTGAATTACTGATTCTCTGATCTGATCTTTCAGTTCAGTTCAGAGATTAAGAGTGACTTCTTCTCTTTATCAAGCCTTGCTATTTTAACTCTTTTTACTTAGAAGCTAGTTTTTGTCTGGGGAGTTCAGAATTCTCCAAAACTCAAAACCCAAGCTAGCTGAGGATGGCAATAGACAGCAAGATGTGGGAATGATTTTATGTGGTCAGCAATGGTCTGTCCCTGTTCTCTTCCTGGCTTCTTTCAAGCTTCTTCTCAAAACATGCTTGTGTTACATTGGAACTTTCCAGACCTCAGCTTCTTCAGTAGATTCTGCCTGCAGTTCTGTCTCAGTCTTTTATTTCCATCTGTCTACTGCTCAAGTATCCATGAAAGTCTTGTTGGCAACCTTAGCCTAATAGGTCCCAGGGAGAACACATCAATGCCTCTCTCCATGCTCCTAGTCTGGATTACACCCTCGGAAACAAACAGGGATAATAGAAACAACTGAAACCACTCACACATGTCACACCTAAGTAGGGAAATAGCTGCAGGGTGAGGTGGAGGCCACATTGTGGGAACATCCAGAATTCTGCCTCTCTGTCCTGTGTCTAGTTCAGTTTGTTATCTTCAGGTTCATCAGTTTCCCTGTATCTTGTCTTTATTTCCTAACCCCAACTTCTGTCTCTTCTCAATCGTATCCTGGTTCCCTGGATCCCAGACCCAAATTCCTGACCTAGACATCTATTTCTTTGTCCTACATTATGCTTGACCTTGAACTATGTACCCGTCCTTAGCTTGATAAGCCCATAACAATGAAGGGTTGCCAAAGAGTTACTGAGTACTCAGTGTCTTTTACATATGTTATCTAGTATAATCCTTGAAACCATCTTGTGAGGTAGGAGTGTTATTATTAGGATAATGATTACGTAATTTACAGATGAGGAGGTTGGGCACTAATAGGTTTAGGGAACTTGTCCAAGGCTACATAGATTATGTATGGGTGAAATGAGAATCCTAGCCAGGTCTGTTTGTTTGGCTCTACAGTATTACCTGGGTTTCTTTCTCCCCCATACATCCCCTCCCCGTCCTACCATGCCCCCACTGCCCACTTGTAATTACACTTAGGTGATTCTGTTCTTGCAATGACTTTAATATACATATTGGAGTCATTCTTTTTTTTCTGCAAAGGGCCAGGTAGTTGATGCTTTCAGTCTCTCAGGACAAGACAACTCTGTTACAACTTTTGGTCCTATCATTGCTACATGGACAGCACACAAGTGATGAGGACAGCTGTGTTTTAGCATCCTCTTATTCATAGACAAATTTGAATTTTTTATTGTTTTCATGTGTCACTAATTGCTCTTATTCGTTTGTGTTTTGTTCCCAACCATTAAAAGAATGTAAAATCATTCTCTGCTTATGAGCTGTACAAAAGCAGGAAGAAGACCAATTTGGTGCCTGGGTCAAAATTTGTTATAGCCACATTATTTGGTTTTAGGTTTGTAAATTTTCTGGAAGGGGCAACCATTTCCTACAATATGTGGTAAAGAATTTTTTGTGTGTCAACTACTGTGATAGTCGCGGACACCTTATGAAGGAGGTCTGAGCACCACTTCCATTTACCAGATGAACAAAACAAACCAGAGAAGATGAACTTCTTTACTCATGCACTTAATTAGGAGACAGGAGAGTCTAATTTAGACAACAGGCCTTCTGACCCCAACGCTGGCATCCTAAGCATGAATAATGCTTCCTTTCTGGCCCCTATGAGATAATGCACATTAAAGTTATTTGAGAACCATACAGGGTTATATAAATATAAGTTAATAACTATCATAATTGTCTGTGTTACATCTTCATCCAGGTCTCTGAAGGGATTGGATTGCAATCAACTTGATGTTAATCAAAACAAAAACAGCTAGGCATGTTGTGGGATGGTATCTGTTTTTCTGTCCATCTCAGTATTAGATATTATGAGCATTAAATTTCCATCTCAAATCAGCAGTTGAGAAACCCTCTTATTGTATGTGGTATGCTCTCTTCTCTGAACTTCCTTGAACTTGGCCTTGTGCCTTATTTACTGATTAAAACCAAAATGAAGCTGAAGACAGGAAAGAAGTTGCACATTGATAAGAGCTGTGATTAAGTTTTTGTGCTTGCTTTTCACTCCTTCGCTTCTTTTTGATTGCACTTCACTTCCGGTATTAGATGGCAGGAGAGACATGACTTAATTATTGAGAACACTTTGGAGCCAAATGGAAGCGCATACTACTACTTACTCAGATGCCAGAGTAATTAGAGCGCAATTATTTCTCTCATTTGGCACTAATGAATGAAGATCAATTAAAAAAATAATGTAACTGTGAATTGCCTTTATTGAGCAGAGAGATCTGCGCAGCTGAAACTGTCTACGCATTCAGTAATTGAAAATGCTAAGGCAAGGCCACTCGACGTGACTTTGTTCACGGAAATTCAGAGCACTTTTGTTTGTAAAACTCACGCAGATGGCCAAAGCCTGGCATTGAATCATTTCCTGGGTACAACACATGGCTCGTTCTTCCATGGGGAGAGTCAAAACATGGGCTCAAGAAATTTTTATTTCCCTAGTGATAACATCAGGTTTGCTGGCAGAACTCTATCATTGCTTCTGGGCAGGTTTTGCCTGGGCTAAGATGGAATGTCTGATTTGCTTGGCTATTTCACTTTTCTTCTGATTAGTGTATCCGTTTCATCAAATGCATTCTAAAAACATTTACTTTACTGCTAAAAAGAATCTCACTGAAAGAGACATTTTGCTGATTAGCATGTTAGAGTCATTTTATGGGGACGTGGACCTATCTGCTCCAAGATCCCTCTGAGTCCGAGTATGCCTTTTAAGCATTTGGTTAGGCATTGATCACCAGAGCAGACCTATTTAATCTTATCTAGTATATATATATTTTGGTGGAGGTGGGAGGCATTCAAATAGTTCTTTAGATTAGTTCTAAGTCTGGATAAGCATCCTCCTGCCATGGGAAGAGGAGAGTCTCAGAACTTCTATTACATGGAACCAAGAGGTTAAGATACATATCCCAGGGAGATTCTGCTTGTACAAAAGTAGCTGATCAATTGTCTCATCTAACGCACCTACTTGAATACATTCCCTAATTCACTTTGTAATTCATAAGGCATGTTTACCCATGTTACTCCACTACACTCCAAGCAACCACAGGAAATACATAAAGCTGGTTTTGTCTTCATATCCAATTGAAACAGTGAGGCTCCTGAGCTTAGAGGGCAATAGAGCACCACAGACAGAATTATAAGAAAGCCACCATAGGAGTCATGCTCTGAAGTGTGCAATGGGAAACTTTCTCAGTCATCCATTCCTGTTTGAACTCCCAACTTAGCTGAAAGTAATTGAGAAAGGACAGACAAAGAAAACTATGGAATGCATGAGTCATAAATAAAGGGAAACCTTAAATTTTTGTTCTCTTAGCATTTCCCTGTGCGTAACAGGATTGGGTGTGGCCAAAGTCTGAATGACCTGTGGCCACAGAGGCTTGGCTATGTGGTTGGACAAGTAAGAACTTAAAGAATGAAGCCTTTTGTCCTGGGGTATGTGTCCCCATACAGTACAGTTTTGGTAGGGGAGAAAGACCATTGATGAGGATGTTGAACTCAAATCACTAGTTCTGCCTGTTGCCTTTTTGCCTGCCTCTGGTACAGTTAAGATGTCTCCACCATTGTCATGTAGACAGCAAACTGGAATGCAGGAGGAAGGGCTGTTTAGCATGAACCTTCCACCAGTCTGACGTATCAAATTATGAACACTAATGAGGCCATCCACATGGTCCCATTACTGCACGTCCCTGCATGTAGATTACTGAAACTGCCACTTTCTTTTAATAATCCTATTAGCACCTTGTAAACAGTGTGTTTATAGTTTGCTGTGGTTTCTCTGTGGTACAGGGTAGAGGGAGATTTCAAGCGAACACACTTTGAAGATTCCACATTTTCCCCTCTCTTTTGTCACTTCTTATGGAAAAGCCAGAAAAACACACACCAATAACTTAAAAAAAAATGGAGACTACCCTGTTTTGCTGTTCACTTTTTGTGACTCAGAGAAACTTGCTTAATGTGTTGGAGATGAAGGAAAAATGAAGAAGGATGGCGATGGAATTCTTTATACTACTAGGGCTCGCTTGTGACTTCACATCCCAAGCCGTAGATGTGGCATCTCGTTTTAGATCTCAGCTTTCTCATCACCAAGATGAAAGAATTGCTTTGGCCTACTTCATAGCATTGTTCGGTGAGTTTATGAGATTTTGCAGAATAGCCTGCTATAGCAGCTGCTACAACAATGCTTAGTATGTGAACTCCAACAGGTTCCCTAGGTAACCAAGGTGAACAAGCCTAGCCTTTAAGAGATGTTGGGTCAATGGCGTAATTTTCCAAAGGCATTGGGAGAAGAGGGGTCTTAGAGGGCACTGGAGCTGACGTTGGTGCTTGTTTCTTGTTGACCATTTCAACAAATGTTTATTGAGCCCTGTTTTGTAGAGGTTTTGTGGGGCCTGGGGGATTCAGTATTGTACAAAGCAGCTACCCTCATCTCACAGAGCTTGTGTTTTAAGAATGGGCCAAATACATAGATCTTGGAAAGGAAGGTATAACATAATAAGGTCCATGGAAAACAATAAATGCAATTCAGTAGGGACCAAGAATGGTTCCATATGTGCACAGCAGGTGGTGGGTGCTTGGGTCTGTTTTACCAGCACAGACAGAGCACTACTCTATGATGGGGTGACATGTGAACAGAGCTCTGGAGATGGATACCAGTCATGTGAAATGCTGAGGAGCTGATTTCTAGGAGGAGGGAAGAGTAACAAAGTTGTGAGGTAGAAGTGAACTGCCTGAGCTAAAATCCGACAGAGGAGATGCACAGGGTGAAGGAACAGCAGAGGCAAGAGAAGCAGGTAGGACACACAGCCCACGTGTCTATAGGGAGCTAGGACTTTAATGGAAAACAATTGAGAGATTAGCAGTCAAAGGGAAAGCATGTGACTGGAAGTTCACAAAGATAATTTTGCCTTTTGTGTGTAGGACAGATTTTCAAGAATAAGGGGGAACGTGGGAGAAGAAGTTGGGGGCTCTTGCCTGTAAGCAATGATGGCATTCTGCATTAGAGAAGCTTTAAGAAAGTGTGTGAGGTGTGGTCAGGTGCTGCAGAAACTTGGACGGTGTGGTGGAAGAACTTGCTGATGGAGTGGATATGGGTCTGAGGAAAAGGGATGTGCTAAAGAGCCATGGCTTAATGTTGGCTTTGAATACCAGGTGAGTACTGGTGTTCATAAAGTGATAGACACATGAGCATAAACTGTGCATTCAAGAATTCTTGTGAGATATTTATTCAAATGATATCAGACAGGCAAGGGGACATATGAGTTTGGAGTATCCTGAAGATTTTTGCCCTGCTGATATTCACTCGAATGAATTTGCATGAAGGCGGGATTGCAGATTTCGTGGTATTGTTAATAGTGACTATCTCAGGCTGCTTGTTCATGAGTCCACCACCTTCCTGTGAATTTTCTCAGCTTCACCACCTAGAAAAACATCTTCCAAGAATAATTGCTGCATTTGTTAGAAAACCTCACCTTTTTTTTTATCCACTAGTCTTTGTTTATCGTAATAAAGGCACACCCATGCCGACTATTCTATTCTTTCCCACATTTGAACTTGACACTCATAATAACCACGGCTATCAATATTGAGCACACTCCATGGGCAGCCCTTAATCCCCAGGACAATAGCAGGGTTCAAGGGTACAGACAGGTGCAAGGGATCCGGTTACCAATGACGGGAAGAAGAAAGGCAGTGTTGGTGATCTGGTCTTGATGGTCTCGCTGTGGATGGATCTGAAGTGAGTCTGCCAAGTCCAACAAATAAGATCCCCTCTTATGAAAGACGTACACTCTTGCTCCAACTACTTGGAAATGCTAACTAGGACATTTGGAGATGGGAGAGGTTGAGATAAAGAATAATTTCAACCTCTCAGCCAAAATTGTGCTGGAAAAGGTTGGGGTCATGTTGTTCACAGGCAGCAAGTTCCAGATCAATTTGGCATAAGCAAGAAGGGGCACTTCCTCTCTCCCATGGCATAAAGGGAAAGGATTCACTTAACATGAGGCTGAGCTAAATGAAATTGCAGAGCTATTTTCTTAGGTTTTCTGTTTGTTTAAATTATTTTCTTATTTGAGAATTTCATACATGCATATATATTTTTATCAAATTCTTCCCCTTCCTTCTCAACACTATTCACTTCCAATTTTATGTATTCCCTTTTTAAAAATCCACAGGGCCTATTTTAGGTTTTTGGGAATGTATTAAGTTGTAGGTCAGAGTTATTCCACAAATGTTAGCTGTTCGGGATAAGCAGTGAAGGGGAGGTAGAAGAAATTGGTATTTACCAGAGCAGTACAAGAAGGGAAGGGAAGGGACCATCTGCATCCTTTGCCTTCGTATTTAAAACAAAACAATGAAGATGACAGCAACTGGGCAATGAAGTTTAAGTAAAAAGAGAAACATAAGAAACACACAAACTAGAAAATTCTACTTAGAGTTGGTGAGGAGTGGCAAAGGTTGATCCGCATGGCCAAGGTTTGTCCAAACAACCAGGACTCCCCAGTTCCTGGCAGCACATGAGTTATAGGAGGGCATTGATTTGGGAATATACAGATTGTGTGGTTAGGCGGCTCATCTCGTCACGTTTGTGACTGGGGTGTCCACAGTCTGTTGTAGTAGACAGGGAGTGTTCCTCACAGGCATCCTGGAGTGGTTTCGAATGATGATTCTGTCCACTGCTACGTTATGCCATTCCCCCAAGTCATCACACTGCCAGATTCCTCACCCACAGCCAGGGCCCAATCTGTGCATTGTTTGTTACTATGTGTGGCCCTTGAAAGAAGGCCACGAAGGGAGAAAACCCAAGTCTCCCCACCCTATCTCTCCCCTTTGCACACATATGTGTACATGTGTGTATGTATAAGTGTGTGTGTGCACACTTGTGTGTGTGTGTGGGGGTGTTCATCTATATGAAGGCCAGAAGTCAACCCCAGGTGTTGTTCCCCAGGAATTGCTTACCTTAGTGGATGTGCTTTGTTGTTTTTTGAGAAAGGTTCTCTCACTGCTCTATAGCTCACTGAGGAGGCTAGGTTGGTAGTCCAGTGAACCGCAGGGAACCCTAGTTATCGTCCTGTCTCAACCTCCCCAGCACTGAGATTACAAGTACACAAAGCGCACAAGTACATTCCATCACACCCAGGCAGTGTGTGTGTGTGTGTGTGCGCGCGTGTGTGCGTGCGTGTGTGTGCGAGAGTACACTCACAAGCATATGTATAGAGACCCTCTCGATTGCTTTTTAAGACATTATATCTGCTGAACTTGAAGCTAAATTGGCTTGCTAAAATGTCCCCAAGGACTTCCGTCTCTGTCCCCCATGCACTGGAGTTACAGATGGACGCCTCTCTACCCAGACTTTCACTTGGGTGTTCGGGATCTGAACTCGGGTCCTTATGCTTATGCAGCAAGCAGTTCACCCAGTGGGTGGAAGTTATCTCCCAGCTTCTGAAAAACACATCTTCAGGAAGGGATAGAAAAGTCCTTTTAAAAAGAGGGTGACATGAAATCTGAAAGGGAATTACTGGGGGAAGGAAGGGTACAAGAAGGTGATGGAGGAGGGAAAGGAAAGGGAGGGAGATGGGTGTGAGGAACCAACTAAAACCGAGCCTTTTGAAAATATCACAATAAAATATTTTGTATGCTAGCTAAAAAATAAACAACAAATTCTAGGGCCTAGAGGGGTCTAGCTTGGGCAGCTTGAAAAAGATCAGTCACAGCCCTTCTCATAGTGCCTGGCACATAGGATGTACTCAGCGAAGCTGAGGGTGCGTTCCTCCACTCCTTCGTGTTATGATATCATTGCTTTGGATAAAGTGAATTTATGGTGAGTGATAAAATGCACAGGATCTGACCCATCTTATCACCTGCTTAGTTATGACAGGGTCACAACTTATCTAGAAATAACAGATTATAGACCAAGTAATGGCATGGCTTCGGGAGCAGACAGATGTACCTGTTTTACTGGGAGGGGATAATTTCAGATTGCAACTCCAAGCCTCAGTTTCTTGTCAAAGACCAGCCTCAGTGAAGTTTGTACATTCCAGGGTGGGATTACAAATAATTAGAATTATTAAGCATAAGGAAGAGAAGTATGAGAGAAATAAGAGGCAGAAACACAGAACAGCACCGAGAGGGAAATTCATGAATACTGACTCTGTCTGCGTTTTCTCTCCCACACACTTACATGCTTCACTCCAAAAGGGGAGGGGGAGGCAGTAGACTTTATTAACATAAGGAATAGACTTGAATTCTCTGACCTTTGGCCCAGGTGTAGCGAACTCACCTCTACACCCCAAAAGTAATTTACCACACCCTAAACCAGAATCTTTTTGCATGTAGCCACATCTGTTGTCAACAACTCTGAAAGAACAAAATTAAGCTCAAACTCTCTGACCTCCAGTCAAGGTGGAACAGGCTCACATCTGTGGGCCCTCACAGTTTCCTTATTTAGCCAGCCTTCCAGGGCTATCAGACAAACATAAACAATTCAGGCACTGGGCTTAACATCATGGCTGGGCCTTGTACGATTTCCATGAGAAATAATGACAGAAGGAGCCACACTCATTTTTGTTACTGTTCGGCAAGGCTGCCTCATGTCCTGCACACAGAGATCTCTGGTGGAATCTCAGTTATATCTTGAGGATGGTGTTTGCTACATGATAAACTTGCTCTACCATCTGGGCCTCCTTAGTCATCCTTGTTAGCTGCTTGGAATGTGACATGAGAGTCCATTTGCCTGCTGGGTGCCTTTTAAAGAAGGGGGCCTGGACTTCATTCTCCTGGTGATTTATTTAAAAATGCCTGTAAGCGAGGAGACGCAAAATATTCTGCAGAGTCTGTGCTGTGTGTGCACCTTGTCCCAGAGTGACTGTGGCTGTTCATTTGCTGTTTACGGGGCATGGCTGCCTAATTTATGGACTCCAAAGGAACAAGCAGGCTTTGGATTGCCTAATGTTTATAATGCAGTAATAAATTTAGACCCATTTATAGAATATTATGCTTTTCCGTCCCCTCCCCAGCTTTATTACTTAGGAGGAGAAAGTGTGGCTTTTTCTGTATCACTCTAAAATGTAGAAAAATGTAACAAGACGTTAAATGGAACTGAGTTCACAGAGCTGTATGTGAGCTTTGGTCTGGGACAACATGCGGAAAGTCTAATTTTCTCCTAAAATCTCAGCTTGTTTCCCAACACAGGAGATAGTTTAGAGATGGTAAGGAATATTTTCTCAGAAGAACTTGCTTCCACTCTCACGTCCCAAAAATATCCCTCTACTCTTAAAGAATTTAGCGATTACACGGCTGCTATAAAATAGCAAGTGACATCCGCCCTGTATATATATTTTCATAACATCAAAGCTGTTTAATTAGAACAAAAGCTTTCTCCTCCGGAGTCTAACTTTCTTTCTGAGTTTTTAATCTTACTTTAGAGTCACTATCTCACAATTAAGTCTGAACTTAGGGAAAAAACAACAACAACAACACAACAGATGACAACCCCAGGATGTTCCTGGGTGGTAGTCTTTGGTGCTGTTTGAGGTGCTTTTTATTGTCTTAGGGTTTTTCAGAGAAAAGTCTCTCCTCAAGGGGCCTCTCCCCATCCCCCACCTTATTATTCTTTTTCCTTGAACCTGGTGAGTAGTCCCAGGCCAGCTTGTGTCAGGACAAGATACTGTTATTAGAAAAATGAACTGGAGGCCATGCATTTATCTCTGTCTCTTTGCCTTCTCTGCAGAATCCACAGAAAGACAAATTATGGATGACCAGCTTTTATCCCAGCCAAGCTGGAATGGAGAAAAAAGGCTTGGGGCGGGGGCGAAGAGAACAGAACTGTGTTAGAGAAGCTCCTAGACGGAGGGGTGTTCTGTTGCACTGAGTTTTATCACTGGCGTCATAGAAGGGTCTCTAGAAGCAGTGTGGTGGCACTCCACCAGGACATGGAAGCAGCGAGGCAGGAGATATTTAGGAATATTGTGCTGTTACCTTAGGGGCCTTAGGACCATGGAAGCACAGGTCAAGTGTGTGGGGCCTGGCGTCAGGCTGTTTGGTTTGAGTCTTGCTTGTGTTGCTTGCTAGTTGGTTATGGGAAAGAACTATAATTTCTCTTCCCCACAATGCCTTACATGTTAACTGGCTAAGAATAGTCCAGGGGCTCAGGGAATAGCTTATTCAGTAACTTTACTTGCTTGGAAGCGTGGGGAGCTCAGTTGGATCCCCATAAACCAAATAAATATAGTTGAATGCGGTGGTTTGTGCTTGAAATCCCAGGGCTGGGGAGATAGAGACCGAATGATCCCTGGGGTTCTCTGGTCAGACAGCTTAGCCTACCTAGTTGTTGAAGCCCAGACCGTTGAGAGAAACCATATCAAATAAAACAGAACCCAAAGTGGATGGCACCTGAGTAGTGATACTTCTGGCGTCTGCATACACATGCCCCCTCCCACAACAGTAGTTCATGCATTGTGTGTTGGGTTATGGTACCATGGGTCATTCAGTGTAGCACTGAAAACAATGAGTGAGGAGCACAGGGCACAGTGACTGGCAGGGTGGAAGCCATTCCTGCCTTCCTTCCAGCACTCATTCATCCAGTGTATAGTTAGGAAGATTTATGATGCTCTTGGCACTGGAGATACAGAAATCCACAAGAGAGAATTCCAGAGCTCATGAAGTTTCCCACAATGTTAACTAGCATTTCTTTGTAATAAGTAAGAAAAATGGATTTGAAGCTGAATTATTGAATACGTGAAAGAGCTCCAAACAGAAAAGGGTCCGTTTCCCGCCCATTGGTCAGTCTCGATATTTCCCTGTTAATACATGCATGCTTGAAACAACTTTCTCTTTGAGGCAGCTGTTGGTTTAGAAAAATGTACAGCTAGTACAGGGGGTTCTCTACTTCATACTCTTTTCCCTTTACTGAAATCTTACCTTTGTAGGAGGCATTTGTACACAAAGATATGGTAATAGTGTGTTTTACTATAGTTCATGCTTCCCTTACTCTCTTCAGATGCCATTAGTATCATTTTCTTTAAGGTTCCTACCTAGGATGCTAAATCCCTTGAAATTATTCTCTCTCCTTAGACTCCTCTTGGCTTTGTCACTTTCTGTTCCATCTTCCTTTGGTTCTAATGATCTTTTACTGTTTTAAGGAATCCTAGGTAGGTATGTTACGGGGAGTCCATCAGCACGGATTTATTGCTGTTTTCCTTAAGATGAGGCTAGAGTTTGAAGTTTGGGTTGGGAAAACATATGGTGTCTAAATATCCCAGCCAGTGGGATGCGAACGGGTGATACATGATAAACCTAGGGGAGAGGAATGGAGGAGCAAGAGACACGAGAAATGGTGGCAAGATAGTATTGCTGATCAAGCCGCCGAGTTTATTATATTCTCAGAGGTTGTTATACAGCAAATGGACAAGGGGGAGGGGAGGGGTGTCAGGTCTTCTGAAATTCAGGCCTGGAGAGTCCCTAGCTGATAGGTAAATACTGAGAGTCTATGATTGTTGACTAACAAAGGAAAATGCCAATGTTTTCTAAAAGCCTGGGGCCTGCAGGTCTCACTAGACTAATGTCCTGGGTTCAGAACTTGCCCTGCAAAGGTGAATATCTTACTTGTGAACTTAAGATGGCTGTCAACAAAATGCAGATCTCAAAATGCAGGTCTTTGCTTCCGGCATCTAAAGAGTGCCTACTGTCTACAAGGAGTATAAATGCTTATGTTGACTTTGATAATGTGGCTGAGGTTGTGTTTGCAAAGATTCCCAGTCTTTTACTTTCCATCCTGTACTATTCGGAATGGTGGAAATCTGTGTGCAATCTGCACTTGAGTAGAGAAAGCTGCTTCATCTACATGAGGGTAGAGTATCTGGATGAAGCATGTGGAACTGTCTTTAATTGAAAATCACTTTGCTTTGGTGATGTTCTTATGCAGCAGTAGATACAATACTAGACACAAAATATTGAGGTGGACTCTGGAAATGAAGTCTACAGGAGGTAGCAGGTACCTCTGCGGAGCTTATCTTCTGAGATCATAGACCTTAATGTGACATTTTTATTAACCTTACTTTTACCTTAATGTGACAAATATAAATTTCACTATCTAACAGAGGCCTGCTGGACTTCTATAGTGCCCTTTAGCCATTAACATTGGTCAGAATATCAGAAGGATTCCTGTAGGAGATAGTGTGTTCCTTTGTACATATTATTACTCTATTTTTAATTTTTTTAGACTAGCATGCACTCTTGGCCTTAGTGCCAACTTCCCTGAAACTCCAGTGTCTTGAGAGCGAAGTGGAGGCAGAAGTGAGCATGTAGGCTGATGAGCAAGAGAAGAAAGATGAGGCAAAGGTCGAGGAAACTAGCTTGCCCACCCACAAAGCTGAAGGAGCAGAAGTAAGGGCTGCTGAAGGTCAGGATGCTGGTCCATGTTGTTGGACTGTGTCCTGCTGTCGGTATACGTCTCAGTGGACCTGGAACATCACCATCTGCTCGCAGGGGCCACCTAGAGACTTAACAGCCTTCATTGCAACCAAAGCAGTCCCACTGGCCCTCTGCCCTGGACTTAGCTCTTTTTCCAATTGTGGCCAAGTGTAACTCAAATACAACAAACCATCTTTCTGTCTCATCTTTCTCACTGTCTCAACTGAAGAATCATAAGAAAAGGTTAGCATTTTAAGTAAAAGGTTTTTCTAAAGCATTTTAACTCCCATTTAGCTTTGATTGATCCTCCCAGCCTCTTTCCCGCATCTCCTTACAATTCCAGCTGTGTTCTTTGGCACCTAGTATTTCCCCTCTGCTTTCATGTTCTGTATGTTCTCTTACTCTACTTTCCTCCATGACAGTCTCCCTCCCACCACCACCTTCTTTTGTTTTTTTTGTTTTTTTTTTTGAGATGGGTATTCTCTGTGTAACAGCTTTGGCTATCCTGGAACTTGCTCTGAAGACCAGGCTGGCCTAGAACTCACAGAAATCCATCTGCCTCTGCTTTCCAAGTGCTGGGACTAAAGGTCTGTGCTGCCACTACCCAGCCTCATTTTCTCCCTCTTATATTATAGGCCTCTTTCTAGTCTCTCTCTCTCTCTCTCTCTCTCTCTCTCTCTCTCTCTCTCTCTCT
>JAQHUG010000079.1:6558458-6581257 GCA_028555095.1 Dicrostonyx torquatus
CTCTCTCTCTCTCTCTCTCTCTCTCTCTCTCTCTCTCTCTCTCTCTCTCACACACACACACACACACACACACACACACACACACACACACAGACCTTCTGGGTGTAATGGCTGAGGCAGGTGAATCTTTGTGAGTTCAAAGTCAGCTTGGCCTACAAAGTGATTTCCAGGTCAGTCAGAACTACATAGTAACACTTGGCCTCAGAACAAGTGAGCATACAAATAATGCAAACCAACCTAGATCGTGCACATGAGAGACAGATAACATGCAGCGTTTATTTTTGGAAGCCTGGGTTACCTTACTTTATCTCACATCTTCCCAATTTCATTCACTTTTCTACTGACTTAAGTACCTTTTCAAAATTTTGTTGTAAGTACCACAACAGTATCTACTCCGATGTGGTTGATCATTCTAGGCCAGTTGTTCTCAACCTTCCTACTGCTATGATCCTTTGATACAGTTCCTTGTGTTGTGGTGACCCCCAACCATAAAATTATTTTCCTTGCTACTTTATAACTGTAGTTTTGCTACAGTTACCAATCTCATAATATAAATATCTGTGTTTTCTGATAGTCTTCTGGGGGTCGTGACCCACAGGTTGGGAACCATTGATCTAGGCTGATTCTGTTTTCTTGTTGCTGTGAACAGAGTAGCAGAAATCACTGGTGTGCAAATGTCTCTGTGGGATACTGTAAAGTCCTTTGGGTATATTTTCAACCACGGAATAGCTGAGTCATATAGAGGTCCTAGTTTTGGTTTCTCGGTCTCCTACACTAACATCCACCCCCGTGGACACTAAATAAGGATTTCTCTTTCCACATGTTCTTGCCACTCCTTGTTGTCACTTGTTTTATTTTTTTGTTGATAGCTGTTCTGACTGGGATGAGGTGGAATGTCAAAGCAGTTTAGACATTTGTTTCCCTGATGGCTAAAGACGTTGAGCACGTAAAAACAAATGGGCTGATGGTTCCTATTTCTCTATTTGAGAACCGTCTGCTCAGTTCAATGACCACTTTATTGGTTGAGAACTTTGCTTATTATGCATTTATTTGCATGTGTAGTATACATGTGGGCAGATATTTGTGGGTGTGCACCTGTGCATGCAGGTATACATGTGCATATGTGCTTGTATGTGCTTAGTTCAGAGCCAATGTCGGGCATCTTTGTCTCTCACTCTCAACCGCATTGGTTTTTCTGTCTGTCTGTCTGTTTGTATAGAATCTCTCTCTAGGCCTCAATGATTGGCAAGACTGGTTCATCAGGGAGATCTGAGGACTGGCCTGCCTCCCTCTGTGTCCCCTCTTCTCTTCTCTGGTGCCAGAGGCATGGATATGCATCGCCATGCCTTGCTTTCACACGAGTGCTGTGGATCCAAACTCAGGCTCTCGTGTTTGTGTGGCACAGACTTACAAACTGAACCATCTTCCCTGGCCCACTTTTGGAGTTTTGGAGTTTAATTTTTGTAGTTATTTATTTATTTTACTTTTTCCCTTTATACCTCATTATCTGTTTAATCATTTACTTATGTGAGCATGGATTCATGAATACATAGCCTACTCCCTTGGGTTATAGTATTTGTTTTTTTTATTTTGTGGTTCAAGTTTTCTCAGGTTTAGCCATTGAGGACAGTTTCATTTGGCTCATGTGTGCCACTGCCACACTTACTTCAATGGAGGGTTCTCTTTGTGTCTGCATAAATATATTTTGAGCATGTTCTTGGTTTCTAGCGCTAAATGGTCCTTTAACTCATATTGCACGTTTTCTGGATGGAAGTGTGAATCAGTCACTTTTCCAAGGAACTCTGGAATCTCTTATTAGAGAGACAGGCACAAGGTGTTCTCACTGCATCTGTGGTCTGGAGGCTTCTCTGCCCTCTGTGCTGGCAGAACCAGAAAGTCTATGTATGCTCATGGCCTCTTGCGTGCACATGTATCTATAAATACCTTTGCGTGACACTTTCTGTGTCTGTATAAGATAACAAGAGCTCCCATTAGAGTCCTCAGCTCTAATCCATCATCCCATGGGCCATGCCAGCTTCCTCATCTTGCTTATTTATAAACCGCCAATTAGCTCTGAGAAACCTGGCTCCCTTCATCCACCATCCTTACTTATTCAATTCTAATACACACATATGGTCACATCAGAATAGTAACCAATTGTCCTCCTGGGAAGATCTTTTAAACTAGAGGACACTTTCCTGTACAATTGTTTAGTATTACAGATTTATAATCCTTTATGAAATTATAATGTTCCTCAAGGTAAGGATATTTGTATATAATATTCTTTTGCTATCCTCTCATGTGTGTGTATGTGTAGCATAATATTTGCTTCATAAAATAAGTTAAGGAGTATTCTACTTTCCATTTTAAAAAGTATGTAGAATTTTGATATTATTCATCCTTTATGTGTTTAATGAATTGCAAAACAACCAGCCATGATTGTTTTATTTTTCTTTTAAAAGGTCATTAATTATTAATCAAGTTGCTGAGATGAACAAAGGCATGCTTAGGTGATGTCATCATACATCACATGAACTTAGTTTGTCTTTCAGAAGGAATCAGTACATTCACATCAACCCTCAAATGCTGTGCTCACAGGTCACACAAGCCAATGTCTGCAGTGGAATTCTCTCCTCCTATATTTCTTGTTCCTGAGATCTGTGGCAATAGTTTCTCTCATTTCCGGTAGTAACAATTTGCATATTTTTGCCTCTCCTGGTTAGCCTTCTACATAGTTGCCAGTTTGACCCATCTTTTTGAAGATCTGGGTTTTAGTTTTGTTGATTTTGGTGTTTTTCTTTTTCTGCTCTCTGTGAATGGTTTTTACATTGAATTGAGTGTAACCCTTTCCCAGTAATGGAAGCTGCATTTTGTGACAAGAGATTGCCAGCTGGTGCTCTGTCTCCTCATTTTTTTTGGCAATTTTATTTAGGTCTTCTTCATATATTTATATATTTTAGGAAGCTTCTACTCTATTAGGTTTCTGTACTACCTCCCAAATGGCCCTTAATTTAGCTCTCTCTCCCTATAGTCCCTTCTTTGTCCTCTACTACCAGCTCCTCACTTGAATCTCTTGTCCCAGTGCCCCATCCCCATCCATAACTATCTGTTCTGTTTCTCTTGAGGAGACCTATTTGTTCCCCCTTAGTTCTTTTCTCTATATGTAACCTATGTGGTTCTCCGAATTTAAACATGGGGTTTATATTCAAATAGAAATTTCTCAAAGGAAGAAACTCAAATAGCTGGGAAAAGACTAAAAAAATGTTCAATATGCTTAGTCATCAGGAAATGCAAACTTGTACAACCACTATGGAAATCAGTGTGGTGTTCCTCAGGAAGATGGGAACAGATCTACCTCAAGATCCAGTTAAACTTGTAACATGAGGGCTGGCTTGTTGGATTATTTTTTTCTTGAAACCATTTTTTGAGCTAGTTTTTTTTTTTATCAGATGTGTAGTTCATCCCATTCTGGAGGCTGACACTTTGTCATAATGACATCCTTTAGAAACTTTTCAGTTTCATGAGGTCCCATTTAGTAATTGTTGATCTTAGTGCCCGTGCTAATGGTGTTCTGTCCAGAAAGTCTTTTCTTTCTTATAAAAATATAGCCAATGAGTTCAAGGCTGTTTCCCACTTTACCTCTTATCAGCTTCAATTGTAATTGACCTTATATTGAAGTCTTTGATTCTTTTAAAGTTGAGTTTTGTGCAGGGAGATAAGTATGGATCTATTTGAATTCTTTTACATGTAGACATCCAGTTTAATAAGCATCATTTGTTAACCATGCTGTCTTTCTTTTCAGGGTATATTTCTGATTTGTTTATCAAAAATCAGGTGTCCATAAGTGTGTGGATTTATGTCTGAGTCATCAATTCCATTCTGTTGATCAATGTGTCTGTTTTTGTGCTGATACCATGCAGTTTTTATTACTATAGCTCTGTAGTACAGTTTGAGGTCAGGTATGGTGATACTTCCAGTAGTTCTTTTGTTATGCAGGATTGATTTTAGCTATCTCGTGTGTGTGTGTGTGTGTGTGTGTATTTCCATATGAAGCTGAAAATTACCTTTTCAAGATCTGTGAGGAATTTTGTTGGAATTTTAATGGAGATTGCTTTGAATCTACAAATTGTTTTTGGTAGGTTGGCCATTTTAACTTTATTGATCCTACTGATCCATGAGCATGAGAGATCTTTTCATTTTCTGATACCTCCTTCAGGTCTTTCACTTACTTGGTTAGAGTTACCCGAAGGTATTTTATATTATTTGATGCTATGGTGAAAGGTGTTGCTACTCTGATTTCTTTCTCAGTTCTTTTGTGATTTGTATGCTACTGATTTTTCTTTTTTAGTTAATTTTGTATCCAACCACTTCACTGAAAGTGTTTATCACCTGTAGGAGTTCCATGGTAGAAGTTTCAGTCACTTATGTATACTATCTGATCATCTTCAAACAAAGATACTTACATTTCTTCCTTTCCAGTTTGTATCCTCTTGATCTTTTTCAAGTATTACATTGCATAGGTATTGAGAGAGTGAACACTTTTGTCTTGTTCTTGATTTAAATTGAATTGTTTTGAGTTTTTCTCTATTTAAGTTAATGTTGGCTATGGGCTTGCTATAAATTGCCTTTTTATGTTGAGGCATGTCCATAATCTCTCCAGGACTTTTATCATGAAGGGGTGTTGGATTTTGTCAAGGGACTTTTCTGCATCTAATGAGAATTTTTGTTTTTGTGTCTCAATTAGTTTATATGGTGGATTATACTTACTGATTTTTTGTATGTGGAACTCCCCTGCATTTCTGGAATGAAGCCTACTAGATCATGGTGGATGATGATTTTTATGTGTTCTTAGACTTGTTTTGCAAGTATTTTATTGAGAATTTTTGCATTTTTGGGCAGACGACAAATTGCTCTGTGATTTTCTTTGTTCTGTCTCCATGTGATTTGGGTATCAGGGTAATTGTGGCCTCATAAAATGAACTGGGCAGTGCTTCTTGTGTTTCTATTTTTTTGGAGTAATTTGAACAACGTTGATATTAACTCTTCTTTGAGAGTCTGGTAGAATTCTGTGCTAAAGCCATTTGTCCCAGGCTTTTTTTGGTTGAGAGACTTTTAATTATTCTGTCTATTTCACTAGGAATTACATGTCTGTTTAAATTGCTTGTTTGATCTTTACTTAACATTGGTAAGTGGTATGTATAGAGAAAATTATCCATTTCTTTTAGATTTTCCAATTAGGTGGAGTACAGGGCTTCTTTGTTTGCCCATTTTAAGGTAATATTTTAAGTATGTTGTTAATAATCCTCTGGATTTCCTCAGTGTCTATTGTTATGTCCTCATTTTTATTTCTAATTTTGTTAATTTGGATGGTCTTTCTCCCACTTTTACTTAATTTGAATATAGGGTTGCTAATATTATTGATTTTCTTAAATAATGAATACTTGGTTTTATTGATTCTTTGTCTTTGTTATTTCTATTTTACTGATTTTAGTCGTGAGTTTGACTATCTCTTGTCATCTGCTCCTTTTGGTGTGAGTTCTTCTTTTGGTTCTAGAGCCTTCAGATTGCTAAGTTGCTAGTATGGAACTTCTCTAGTCTGTAAGTAGATACTTAGTGCTATGAACTTGCCTCCTAGAACAGTCTTCATTATGCCTCATGAGTTAGGGTATGTTGTATATTTATTTTCATTCAATTCTAGGAAGTCTTTCATTTCTTTCCTAATTTCTGTCTTGACTTATTTTTTTCATTCAATAGTAATATTCAGTTTCCATGACTTTGTAAGCTTTCTATTGCTATTGACACCCAGTTTTAATCTGTAGTGGTAAGATAGGATGTAGGGTGTTAGTCCAAATTTTCTGTATCTGTTGAGACTTGCTTTGTGTGTATACACATGTGGTGAATTTTGAAGAAAATTCCGTAAGGTATTGAAAAGAAAGTATATTATTTTGTACTTGGGTAAAATGTTATGTAAATATCTATTAGGAACATTTGTTTTATAGTGTCAGTTGGTTCCAGAATTTCTGCTTTATTTTTTTCTTGATGATCTGTTTATTGGCAAGACTGGGGTATTAAAGTCTCCCACTATCAGTGTGTAAGGGTTCATATGTGATTTAAGCTGTAGTGGTGTTTCTTTTACAGACTTGGGTGACTTTGTATTTGGAGCATAGATGTTAAGATTTGAAATCTCCTCTTAGTGGATTTTTCTAGGTTTGGGGAGCTGACATTTAGTAATGGGGATGGGCTAAGAGGGTGGGAACTGAGGGGGTCCACAGGAGGGAAGAACACAGGGTGTTCTGCAAGGATCTGCTTAGTCTCCTGGGAATGGGACAGAGCATGAGGAGGGGCAACAACAAGAAGTCTGTTACAGAGCTGAGGATGAGACTTGGGGGGTTGGATTTGAAGTAGAGAAAGGAGAGGTGAAAAATTTGTAGTTAGCCTACCTGCTTCCCTAGCCAGAGTGTCCTGAGGATTCCCAGGGAACACCTGATGGAGTTGGAGGCTGGGATGAAGGAATGGGGAGGGAAGGGGATGTTCGGAGGGTAAGATCTGTGTAATTCACTGGACATAGGGTCAGGGAAGAAAGGGAAGTCACATCAGGTGACCTGCTACAGAGCTAGGGGTGAGACTAGGGTGTTAGATTTGGAAGAGAGCTGAAGATCTGAAGGTAGCTTTCGGGCTTCACTAGAGGCTTCCTTCACTGGTGGGCTCCCAGGTATTCTGGGTAGCTTTATGTCAACTTGAGGCAAACTAAAGTCATCTGAGAGGAGAGAACCTCTATTGAGAAAATGCCTTCATAGAATCAGGCTGTTGGTGATTTGGAGAGAGCCCAGGCCATTGTGGGTGGCACCATCTCTGGGCTGGTGGTCCTGGGTTCTATCAGAAAGCAGGCTGAGCAACCATGATGAGCAAGCCAGTAAGTAGCACCCCTCCATGGCCTCTGAGTTAGCTCCTGCCTCCAGGTTTCTGCTCTGTTTGAGTTCCTGTCCTGACTTCCTTCATTGATGAACAGTGACAAAAATGTAAGCCAAATAAACCCTTTCCTCCCCAAGTTGCTTTTGATCATGGAGTTCCATCACAGCAATAGTATCCCTAACGATGACACCAGGAAATCTGTAATTTTTATTTTCTATAGTCTTCATTGGCTTCGTTTATGTGGACAATGAGCCCAAAATCTGAGGGAATGAAGAATGTGAAAGCAGGAAGAAAGAATTCCAATGTCTATGTGTGAGGCTGTCACTCTGGAAAGTGGTGGCTTGATCCCTCCAGGCCATCTGTGTGACATGCTTCTAAATCCTATATTGCAAAGATGGAGCCTGGGGAGTTTATACAGTTTAGCTTCTTTTTGGGGAGAGAGCTGTCCTGGGGATGTTAACTCTTACATACATGGGTTCAGTAGACTACAGAAGTACCAGCAACATGACTGCAGTGTTGAGAAACAGACATGAGGGCAGTGCCAGCTGTCTGCATAGAGTGGATAGAGTTGTCCTCTATAGCTGTGCCTGGAAGAGGAAAGAGGCCTGACTGATGGAATGAAGCCCAGGATGTCATTTGTTATGATGGGATCCTCTTGCAAGCCTCACTGAGGGAAGCTGTTTTGAAACATACCAATCTATCTTTCTGCTTGAAGAGTATACCTGGCGGGGGGCTGGAGAGATAGGTCAGAGGTTAAGAGCGCTGACTGCTCTTCCAGAGGTCCTGAGTTCAATTCCCAGCAACCACATGGTGGCTCACAGCCATCTGTAATGAGATCTGGTGCCCTCTTCTGGCAAGCAAGCATACAGATAGACAGAACACTATACATAATAAATAAATAAATCTTTAAAAAAAAAAAAGAGTACAATTGGATCATGCTAAGAGGTGCTATGAATGCCTCTTCACCACACTGAAAGCCTGCCCAAAGAAGCACTATGTAAAAACCACTGTGGCTCCTACGATACGAAGCTTCAAAGCAATTCCTTCAGCTATTCAATTACACTCAGACGGCTGTTCCTAGACAAAATACTACAAACCTCCACAGGTAGTATGGCATAGAGTATGAGGCCGATTTTGTCTCTTGAGTTACACCCTTTACTGCATGATCAGTGAGGCTAATGGTAGTTATTTGATGGGATTTAGGAATATGTGTGTTACTTGCAATTTCTCATGGCAGTGAGCAAAGAAAATGCTGGCTACAGCAAGGTCTGCAGCTGACAATACTGTCAGGGACTCAGAGTGCTGCTGTGACGGTGAGAGCACCCAGAACAATGTCTGCAATCCAGAGCAGTCATCAGGCTCTTACTCCATCCTTCCAGGGCTGTCGATAATGCATCTTCCTCCCATGACTAGGAAACCAAGGGATCAGATACTCTGAAGGTGGATATTTAGGTTATTTCTGCCAAACAAGCATTGCAGTTGATCTATGAGCCAAGGGTCAAGTATATGAGATGGGCAAAAATATAATAGATGGGAGAGGGGGAGTGAAGATCGGTCAGTGTGACCTGTTTAAGAAATTGTGGAGGCTGATAACTTGTTTGCAAGCTGAAGAACCTAGGAAGTCAGAGGAGTGGAAATCCCAAAAAGCCTCAGAACCGAGGACACTGATGGCAGGACTCCTTCTGAGGCTAAAGACCTGAGAGCTTGGATGTGATGAAGTGGCACAAAATGACAGAGAACCTGTTTTTCAGTGACAAGAGACGACCAGTGTCCTAGCTCTGAAAGACAATGAAGTTACTTTTCACCTATCTCTTTATCTCTCTTTCTCCCTCTCTCCCTTCCTTCTTTCTTTTTGTTTTCTTGAGACAGGGTTTCTCTGTGTAACAGCTCTGGCTCTCCTGGAACTCACTATGTAGATTAGGCTGGCCTCAAACTTAGAGATCCTCCTGCTTCTGCCTTCTAGGTGATGGGATTAAAGAAGTGCACCACTACTGCCTGGTTGTCTTTTTCTTCTATAGCTTCTGCAAGGGTTATCATCACCTCAATGGAATCTACAGTCGTCCAGAGATAAACTGCTTTGCACACCTGTAAGGGAGTTTCTGTATGCTAAATGAGGCAGGAAGACTCACCCTACTTGTGGATGGCACCATTCCATGGACTGGGGTCCTGGATTGAAGAAAAAGGAAAACATGAACTCAGCAAGGGCAGATCATTCATCTTCCTCTGTTTCCTGATGGTTGACGTGCTATGACCAACGGCATTATGACTTTCAACCCTATGACCTTCCCTGCCATGATATACTGCAATCTAAGACTGTAAGTCAAAATAAACCCTTCTTTATTTATGATGCTTTTCTCAGGTATTTTATCATAGTCACCAGAAATAACTAACACAGGGTACTGCCATTGAGTGGGTGAAGGTCCAGTGATTGAAATACTAAGCTCTCTTAGAAACACCCTCTCAGACATATACCCAGCAACAATGCCTAAGAAGTTCTCCTGGCATCCTTTAATTCACTCAGCATAATACCTAAAAGTAACCATTATAGCAATATGGTCAGTGAAGAGTGGTGTGAAAATAGAATATTTTATGATTTACAGCCACTTTCTGTTTTCTGCTCTAATGATATTTTATACCACGCTATGACATGCTCTTGGGAGTATTTGGCTTTCAAGCAGGTAGACTCCACAGGGCAATGACTGACTCATGAGGAACAGGAGTTGCAGACAAAGGCTTCCTCCTTCATTTGCCTGGCTTGGATTGAGCTTTGCCACAGTCTTCTTGAACCTGCTAGCCATCACCAACTCAACAACACATCCTTGTTCCTGTCCTAGTCCATTTTCTGTGTCTATCTCTATATAACTAACCCCAATAAAATATTTTAAACTAAACCTTTTTAAAGTTCTACTTCCAGAGAAATTTTATATTAATCAATATTAAAGCAAATTTAAAAAAACATTTCTGTGTTGTTAGGTTTTGAATCTAAAATCTCCATCAAGGCTTAAGATTAGAACACGTGTCTCCTGGTTGGTGATAATATTCTGGGGTGCTGAGAGACTTTGAAAGGTAAAGTATGGTTGACAAAAGTAGGCCATGGGCAGACCTTTGAAGGCAACAGCTTAGCCTAAAGTTCTAGCTGCATACTTTGCTTCCTGGCCCAATGAAATATGAGCAACCCATATCACATATCCCTCTTGCCAGGAGCTCTTGAATGTCTTCCCAAACCATAAGGCACTAAAAACTCCAGAAATTGTGATCCTAAGTCAATCTTTCCTATGCTGAGTTGATTTTGTCAGGCATTGAAGTCTCAGTTTTGTGACAGTATCTATGGCATACGGGCAATTAACATTTTCTCAGTTTTAATTAGTACACCCAAGTCCTTTCCTAACCAGATTATAATTTCTGTGGAGAGTTGGATAACTGCTATTCAGAAATTCTGACATCTGTGGTAGCAAGCACAAAAGGTTGTCCATATTTATTGAGAGTGAGAATGGGGGGGGGATCTCAGGATTTTCCAGAGGAAGACCATGCACAGATGGATCCTGGAAAACTTGCTGCTTTAAAAAGGCCTTCATAAAGTTTGTACTATTTCTATGTGTGTCATCCTAGGATCGCTCGCATTTCACTCTGCACGGAGGGCAACTCTGTGCTTCCTTTAGCATCTTCATCACGGTCTGAAGTTTGTTCTGGACTCATTAAAGTTGTCTCACTAGAGTTGCATCATGAAAAATGTGTCATCTTCAAATAATGTGTTCCAGGACCGACTATTTATTTCTGCATCTCAAACAGACACTTCAGACACAAGGCACACAGGTGATAGCAGGAACACCTGCATCTCTTTTACCTTGGGAACCTCAGCAGGGGCGGTTCAAGGACCATTCCACATGTGTAGATTTTACAGAGGACCACCAGCTGAGCCTTAAGGAAACACTGCTGGAGAAAACACCTGCATATGGCCTCTTCAGGTGGTTGGAACTTACTCATGACTAGGTCCAAAATGTTAGAATTACCAGAGAAAGTGGGGAGTGAAAAAGAGATGGGAGTGAGAAGTGGAAAGAGGGAAGAGAGCGGGGATCAACCAAACTGAAGCTCTCTTGCCTTTTCTGATAAAACTCAAAACTTCTGTCTCATTCTATTTATTAGAAGCTAGTCACCAAGTCTAGGCCATGTTCAAGAATGAGGAATTAGATTCCCTGTTTTCATGGGTGATACATTAAAGAACGTGTGGCATTTTAATGCCACCACACTGCACAGAGGACTATTTCCCCTTCTCATCCAGCCATGATAGCATTTGTTATGTGAATGATTTATGATGTGGTGTATTTTCTAGGGCAACTCTGGCTAATAGAACTTGTAATAATGCAAATGCTCCATCTGTCTAATTACTAAGGCTAAAAGGGTGAATATAATTTGTTCTTCTAAATTTTGGTCAAGTTTAAGTAGGTACATATGTGTAGGCATTATTCTGTTAAGCCACTCAGTTCCTCCACAAGTACAAGGACAGAGTTCTTGTCAATCACTTTTTGCTGCTGCTGCTGCAGCAGCAAGATACCTGAGCAAACAGCTTAAAGGAAGAAAACTGATTTGGGTTCATCATTTCTGAGGCTTAAATCTACAGCCTATTGGTCCCATTGCTATGGATCGAGATGAGCTTGAAACATTACGAAAGGACATAGTAAAAGAAAGCTGTTCAACTCATGGCAGCCAGGAAGTAGGGCAGGGGAGGAGGGTCTAGGGATCTGATATATCTTTCAAAGGCATCTCATTAACCCGCTTCCTCTCACCAGGCTTCTCCTTCCATCCAAAGTTCCTGTTCCTGCCCAACAAACAGTCCTTCCAGTTATGAATCCATTAGTCACTTAAAGCTTTGATTAGGCCAGCATACTCATGATATAGTCATTTAACAAATGCATGGCTCCCTGGGAACATTTTATTAAGGACCAAGTCTTTTTTTTAACTTTTAAAATCTTTTTTATTTTATTTTAATTTTTTTTTAATTTTGCCATTCAAAAATTTCCACTTCCTCCCCTCCTGCCATTCCCTGCCCGCTTCCCCGCTCCTCCTCCTCCCTCCTCCTCCAGTCTTAAGAGAGGGCAAGGTACCCTGCCCTGTAGGAAGTCCAAGGCCCTCCCTCCTCCATCCAGGCCTAGGAAAGTGTGCATCCAAATAGACTAGGGTCCCAAAAAGCCAGTACATGCAGTAGAAACAAGTCCTAGTGCCATTATCAATGGCTTCTCAGTCAGCCCCCATTGTCAGCCACATTCAGAGAGTCTGGTTTGATCACATGCTTGTTCAGTTCTAGTCCAGCTGGATTTGGAGGACCAAGTCTTTAACCCAAGAGTCATTCAGGAGGCTTTCCTATCACTTTGTATCACAACAGTAATGCAAGCAGGGACCACCTTTCTAGCACAATACTGTGGCATTCCAGTGGCAAACGATGTGCTGGCTGTGCTCAAACACACACATCGGATGATTTGAATTAGGATGTCCTCCAGAGGAAACATTTCCCAGCACGTGGATCTGGAAAAGCAGGATAATCACGGAGAGAAGTGTCAGGACAACTCCTCAGGTGGGCAAGATGCCGGAACTGTTTAGACCTGCAGATCGTTCGTTGCTCAACACCGTATCTCTTCGCACATAGGCCCTAGCCAACTTCTTTTAGCCTGAAGAATGAAGCATCTTCAAGGCTGGCTCCCAGAGGATGAGAACTTCTGGAATTCCTGTGTGTACCTGTCTCCATGCCGGCTTTCTCTGGCTTCATTCTTACTCTGACCTTTCTTGGTCCTGGGGTTGAAAGTTTTAAGCTGTGGGGTCATAAGGTTGAAAACTTCTTGGCCATCTCATCAAAATAATGAACAATAATCTTCCAGAAGATTTCTGGATCTGGCCTACTATGTATAAGTCTCTGTGCTCGACATAACAGCAGGGATTAATCTCTCTCCTTGGAATGCGATCATGGAGCCAGCCTGATTTAATAGGCATACTAACATTTACAGAGACTTCACTATGTGCCAGATGCCGTACTATTGTTTTGATGAATAGGATCTCATTTGCTCCTTTTATAATCTTATGGTGCAGATATTTTAAGCATACTTTACAGAGGTGTGAGTGACATTATTTCTACCTCCACCTTGTGAGGAAACTAAGGCAAGGGGTAAGCCTGCTTATTATTCAAAGCGAAGCCGCTATGAAATGGCTGACTGGAGTTCTGAAGCTAGTCTGGGCGAGCCGCACAGTCCACCCGCATCATGACTCACTAATGCTTGTGCACGATTCGCTATTCTAAGTCTTTTTTTCTTGTGCTTGATATGGAAGACACAGGCTTGTGTACAGGAGGCAAGCCTTTCCCTCCTGACCTGTTATCACCAGGCATCATGTGACGTTATTCTAAATGACACTTTCTACTTATTTGACACATTCTGTTTCATAACACTGACTGGTTCCTTGCTGGCAAAATTTAGCAGAGTTCAAAAGGCACACTAAGAGATCAGCTTTTGGGTCACTCCAGATTGATAACGCTTGCCAGAGCCACAGAGAGGATAGTAGGTCAAGAGTCACTATGTGGTGCTGCTTTGATAAGAGCAAGCACCAGGTAGCTGGGAAGGACTCGGAGGCAAATGAGAGGCTCCTTTGAAAGTCTCAGACCTTTCGGGCAATGTTGAGTCCTGCCAACATACTCTACCCGGGAAAGAATGTTCTAGGAGATGGACATGTTTCAACTGCCTGAGCTCATCAGAAAGCCTCGAGGAATTGCATTCATTCGCCAGCACAGGCCTTCCTGGGTGGGTGAGCAGATTCCAATAATCAAGAAACACAAGAGAAGGGCTTTGATTAGGTATAAGAAAAGGGGCCATCACTACTGAGGCTACACAGAAAGATAAAGAACTTAATGAGATGTTTGTTTGCCTGAAATGTAATGTAGGGAGGAGGTTGGATTGCTTAAACCTTGAATTCAGGAAACGGTGTGGATTCTGACTCTCTTATTTATAAGTAAGTGACCCTGGGCAGTAGACTCAATTTATTTCTGCTATTTTCATTAGAAGAGTAAAACCCATAAAACCTGTCTTACAGATTGCTCGTGAGTATTATGTGAAATTCTTCATATAGACTGATTATTTCAGTGCTTGAAACATAACACATTCAATAAATGTGTTCTGCCTTCCTTATTAAAAGATCATTGGAAAACAGTATGGGGCATAAAAACCTATTGGCAGGTGGTGACAATATGAGCGTGGACAGTTCATTTTAACTCTCTGTGTGCCAGTTTCTGCACTTACTAAATTGAGTTAAAAGTAGGTCCTCATTCCTCATGCCTATTAGGAAGGCTACCACCAAAACAAGCAAGCAAGCAAACAGCACCAACAAAAGCAAAAAACCAGATAGTGACCAGTGTTGGCAAGGATGGGGAGGAACTAGAACTCTAGCTCACTGTTGTTGGACGTTTAAAATGGTGTAGCCTTTATGGAGAATATTATGTTGATGCCTTAAAAATGACACATAGTTGGGAAACTGGCTCAGCAGATAAGAGCGCTTGTGTGAGCATCAGGACCTAAAGTTGAAATCCCCAGTATCTATGTAAGAGGTTAGGCATGGCTATGTGTGCATGCAACTCCAGTACTGGGGATCCAAGATAGTTTGGATCTCCTGAGCTTGCTGGTAGCCAGCCTAGCCACAATGGTGAGTTTTTGTTTAGTGAGAGACCCTGTCTCAAGGCAATATGTGGGAGAGTGAAAGAAGAAGACACTCAAGGCCCTGCTGTGACCTTTGCATGGGAAGAGTGTATCTACATGACCCCTGCTAATGACGCATATGTATAATCCAGCAACTCTTCCTCTGGCTATACACATGACAAAACTGAAGTTGAGGACTATAGATGTTTTTAAATGTGTTCATTGCAGCAGTATTCACAGGAGCCAGCAGGTATAAGCAACCTAAGTGTCCACTGACTGATGGATAGCTAAGCAAGACATGTAGGCATACAGTGGAATATTACCCAGTTTTAAACTGCAAGGAATTTTGACACATGGCCCAACAAAGGCAAGAAAGGTGAATCTGGGTGCTAACTTTGTATTTAACTCTTGATCGACATGATACAAGTGAAGCAAATACATCGCCAAAAACTCGAATGTTGTGTTCTCACTCTCATATGATGTATCTAGAGGGGTTTATTTGTAAACAAAGAGAGTAGAGTGGTGGTTGCCAAGGGTGAAGGTGAAGAGGACCAGAGAGTTGTGTACTTGGTGCATAACTTTAGCTTTGCAGGAGCAAATTTCTTAGAAGTAAAGGATGGAAATTATGTCATTTAACATGAATGTACTGAGTGACACTGAAGTGGACAATTCAAAATAATTAAGATAGGGGCTGATGAAATGACTCAACAGTTTAGAGTGTGTGCTGCTTTTGCAGAGAATCTGAGCTCAGTCCCCAGCATCCACACCTGGCATCTTACAATCCACTGTAACTCCAGCTGCAGGGTGTCTGACATGTCTTCTGATCTCCATAGGCATCTGTACACATGTGTGCATTCATAGACATAGACACACACACATAAACATAATTAAAACTAAAACAAATCTTGAAAGAAATCGTTAAAATTCAATGCTATTTCTGTTTTCTCTTTTTATAGAGTTGATCTCCAAGGACTGTTTAGGGCATTGCTGGGCAATTGATAAAGAGGTTTGCTGTGACAGTGGTGATTAGGATTCTGGCTACCAGTATCATTATTTATTAATACCTTTAGTTATGCACTAGCCCTGTGTGCTGTCTTATAAATTCATATTTATTCACAATTTCCTGTGACAGGATAATAGTCAGCCAAGAGCTAAATAGAAGATTAGCACCCAGTCTGAACTACCTCACAATGCTGATTTTCAATGTATTAGAGAAATGATATTTATGACTTATAATTTCTTACCATCTCCATAATCAGCCTTATAGAATTATTTATAAATAACAAATTTAAAAACCAAGTATCTTATTATTGATGGAATCTAGGAAAGACTTAGAAAGATAAAATATTTCATCTCATCATTGACAAAAAACTTACGCAGAAACTCTTCAAGCTACCAGGTTGTAAGAAATTGTTTACATGTTAAAAGTAGCAATGGTTGTTTTCAAATACAGTGCTGAGACAGTGGACTTCCTGGGAAGTCACATATTTTCACTGATAATAATTACTAGGCAGAAAGAAGAAGCTGACAAGCTAACTCATATTTGTTCATTTCAAAAGCTGAATGTTATCTTTCGGGTTACTAGAGAATCAGTGTCACTGTGATCGAAGCTACCAATTGAGATGGAAGACTATAATTTAAGGGGAACACTTCTAATTTGTGTTGACCAACAGATAATGGAATTGGAGAAGGGTGTTGTGGAGGAATATTTGTTTGCACTGACACTCCAGGACTTCTAATGAAGTTACACCTTGAATCGGAGGGTGGAGTCAGTGATTGGCTGATTGGAATTAGCCAGAGATATGTTGGAGGACTGGGGAGTCAGATAGAGAGGTACAGGAAGAGATAAGGAAGAGCTTGGAGAGCTTTCTCATGTTTTTCAATCTGGGAAACATGAGAGCAGAGTCAACCGATAGATCCTCTACTTTTCTTTGGTGTATCAGGGTTTTTATCTCAATTTCTGACTCCTGAGATTTTATTAATACTAGAACAATTAAGGTAAACACATTAGAAGGGTTAAGGTCAAAGTCAAGACCTCAAAAGCCCGACTACCTGGGTCCACATTCTGCTCCGACACTCACTATGCATGTGATCTTGAGTAGCTCCTTAAACTCAGTTTCCATCCCACAAACTGGGTATCAGTACAACATCTAGCTAATGTTGTGCTCTTAGAGAACAGGTAGATTGACGGTTGACAGCTAGATGGTAATTGGAATATAATATAGACCAGTGGTCCTCAACCTTCCTAATGCTGTGACCCTTTAATACAGTTCCACCAACCATAAAGTTATTTCATTGCTACTTCATAACTGTTCTGAATTGTAATGTAAATATCTGATATGCAGGGTCATAATCAAAGGGGTCACAACTCACAGGTTAAGAAACACTGATCTAGATAGACTACTAGATAATAATTACACAATAAACTAGTTAATAGATCATGAATTCAAAGAAGTCCTGGTCATGTTTGCCATTATAATGCTCCCAGACTTCCCTGCCAAGCCTGAACCTGGTACTGTAGAGAGCATGGCACTTGTTATTCTGCCACATAGAGTTTTTCTGCTTGGTCTTTGTCTTCAGTGCTCTGGGGGCCAGCTGGAGTGGGGTTCCTGTTTGACTTTTTCACTAATTTGGAAGTTGTAGAGCTCAAACAATATTCGCTCAATAAGCAAATGTGAAGATGCAAATTGTGAAGATACAATTTAAAGTGGCAGTCACTGTGTTGTGGATTGGCCTGGCTTCCCATTACCTATTTGTTTTTCCAAGGAGTCAATAGTTCTTTATGTTGCCTGTACTTCATGGATTCATCAGTCTAAATCCACAACCATCACTCAGGCCACTAGAGACTTAATTCTCTGACTGAAAACTGTATGTCTAAGTATCAGAGTTGTTCCCCTGTGAATTCATAGATATACAACACTTCATATCCTGTTAGATCCTCTCATAGGAATTCCAGCTAATTAATTCATCAATCTACTTATCATTAAGTCATCTTTAAACATCAATGGAATTAGGTGAGGAACACAGAGTCCACCAGTGTAGAAAACAGATGTGGCTTCTGGCATGGAATGGTGTAAAACCTTGATAGTGAAAAACAAATGTCCAAGTGACCTGGCACACAGTGTCCATGGAGTGGCCTTTGATGCTGTGTTGTCTGTTTGTGTGTTTCTGTTGAAGTGCAGTACATTGCATAAAGAGTTGTTACTCACCCGAGATGATGACCAAGTCAAGAGAGTCTGAACAAGTGAATCATTATGTCTAAGAAGGGGCAGCTATAGCACACACCACTGTCAATTTAGTTGGCTTTGTTCTACTTAGCCAGACTGCTGCTACAGGCATGGTATTTGGGGTAATAGAAGTGGGGATAGTAGAAGATCAGAGAATACCATCCCCTTGCTCAGTCAATGCAAACCATAGTGCAACAAACTTGCTTATGACAAATTGCTGAGACAGAGAAACTTATGTAGAAGAAAGGTTTACTTTGGTTCAGAGTTTGGAAGGTTTATGCCCATAGCTAGTTGGTCCCACTACTCTTGTACCATTGGTGAAGCATGCTATCATAACACTCCTGTGTGACAGAGGATGCTACTCACAGAATTGAGGCCAGGAAATAAAATAGAGAGAGTAGGAAGTGGGGCCTTTAAATCTCTTTCAAGCAAGCACCCTGCCACATGACAGGAAGTGCTCCAACCAGGCCTCACTTCCTGTTGGTTCTTTGAGGTGTGGACCCAGCTCACAGGCCTTTTGGAGGCACTTTCCCAGACCACAGATACCCATATAACTAGATGTGGCAGACTTAATTTTTAAAATAAACATTTTTAGGTTAGAATAATTTTATATTTACCAAGAAAGTTGCAAAAATGATAGACTTGAAGACCTCTGATCCAATTTCCCCTGATGCTAACATCTTGTAGCCACCATGCCACTTTGGTCAAATATAATATTAAATGACCAAAACTTATCATTAAATGTTAGATTCCATTTGGATTTCTCACTGTTACTACAAATGACTCTTTTCATTCTAGAAATAAATATTGCACTTAGTGTTATTTATTTTCGGGATGAAAAATTATGAACTAGAAAGAAATTCTTTAAAGCAAAAGAGGAAGAAGAATAAAAGGAGGAGGAAGAAGGAGAAAGAAAAAGAAGGCAGAGAGAGAAAGAAAGAAAGGAAGAGACCAGTACATGAAATGGTTAGCTTTTGGAATGGCTTTATTTCAGTATAAACATATATTTTTAAAAATCTATTAAAATATGTAAGTTAAAACTGTATGAATACATATGACTGCCTATTTATTTCAAAACAGCCGAAAACATTTCTCACAGAGACACAGGAGAATTATTTAGAAGGAAAGCAACAACGTTTAGATATTAAAGAATGTACCAAGTATAAATAGAATATTCCAGCATAGAGCCCCAAGTTTGCTTACTCAAGTACACATTCAAACACAAGAAACACCATGCTGTTTTTCAGTAATAAGTGTGTACTTGAAAAACAAAATTCTCCAAACTGCTGCAGGAAACTTTTTCCTGCTAGCTTTCAAACATTGAACAGCACTGGGATGCTTGTAAAAACATTTCACACCTAGAAGTCCAAGATTTTCTCTGCTAAAATTAGCCAGAAATTTATTTTTTGCAGGAAAATAACAGCTCTCTGAAAGAAAATTGTTGATTAGCACCAGATTTCTTTTCCTTCCTCTCTACCTCTCTACTGGAATGTTTTATTTGGGGACACATCATCATCATCATCAGCAGCAGCAGCAGCAGCAGCATCCTCTCTCTCTTCCCCCCTTCCTCCCTTTCCTATCCCTTCTTTACTTCCTTAGTTTCTTCTTACTTCCCACCTTTATTTCCTTCTTCCTCCCTTCCCTCATCCGTATCTTGCTCCTATGATGTTGGGGTTTATATCCAGGGTGTCACACAGGTTAGGCAAGTTCTCTGTTACATCCTAAGCCTGACCTCACTTGCTTTATCTCCCTGTTATAGTGTGGATCTTGGATCTTGAAAGTCTCCCAATGACCCCTGTAGTGCTTTCCAACACCTGATATTAATGGGAGGTGATGGGACAATTGGAAGAATGAAGTCTAGTGAATGGCATTAGGTCATGAGGGCATGCCATTGAAGGATTCCCTCTCTATTTATCTCTCTCCCTGTCTTTGCTTACCATGAGATAAGCAGTTGGAACACCACATCCTCTCCACTGTAATGCACTACCTTGCCACAGACCCAACAACAATGTGACAATGGGACTGAGAGAGCATAGATAGAAGCCCTGAGTCAAAATAACTCTGGATTCCCTGTAAGTTAATGTCTCCGGAAGTTTGTCATGATGATAAAAAAGATGACTAGTGGGATCTATCAACTGGTCTTGCATGGAAATGCAGCTGCCCTTTTCTCAGACTACAATTGGCAGTGGTAGCAATGGCTTCTCTCTGCTCTTGACCTGATCGGTGATGGCTGTAACCTGGGTTGTTTCAGAGGTGCATTTGTGAAGGTATCAAGCATGAAGTTTTCAAGCATGAAGTTACATGTTAGCTGTAGAGTCGCCAGGACCTACCTTGTTTTTCAATAATAGAGTATGGTTGCGCTTTAGAGCAGCATGCTGAAATAAAATTATTTGCGACTTAATTGTTGAATTTTTTAATTATTATTTTTAATTATGCTTACTTGTAGAGGTCTGTGTGTGTGAAAGCATATGTAAATGCTAGTGTCCATGGAGGCCAGAGGCATCAAGTATCCTGGAGCTGGAGTTAAAGGCAACTGTGAGCTGCCGTATATGGGTGCTGGATGCTCGATTTTGGTCCCCTGTAAAAGCAGTAAAGCTCTTACCCACTGAGTTCTCTCTCCAGTCCTGAATTAGTAAAGTTTTAAAGTACATATTTATTTATTTATTTTGTGTGGTGGTGGCAGGGCGGGGGTTAGTTATGCATGTCATGGTGTTTGTGTGGAATTCAGAGGATAAATTGAGAGAGTTGGCTCTGCCCTTCCACTGTGTGGGTCCCAGGAGTTTAACTAGGTTGTCATGCTTTGGTGGCAAACCCCTTACCCATTTCACCTTTCAAGTCTCTATTTTTATTTATTTATTGCTCTGTTTTTTTGGAGAAAAATAATACTAATAGCATGTCATATCAACCAAGTAAATGATAAATATGGTCTGCCTGCTTGGGTACTGACACGGAATGGATATAAAAGCTGATGGATGAAAAGGCTAGTAGAATATATTGCTTATGTTCAAACAGCCCCAAATACAGCAGCTCGATGCCACCTCAGTTCACTGCTCATGTAGGTATTGTGTTGCCTTAAATCACTTATAGGAAGAATGGAATCAATGCGCTAAAACACTCCGAGACACAGATCATAGCCACACAGATTTTATTACATATACAATTATATTTATTTTAGTATTATTTATTGTTGTTAATCAATAATATTTCCTAATGTAACAGTTAATCTGTATTCTCAGTGATAAATGTTTTGGAAAACATGCAGTTGCATGCATGTAAGGTTTGCTGTAGTCCTCAGCTTCAGGTATCTATAGGGGCTCCTGGGACATGTCTCGATGGTGTAATTAGAACTACTATAATTGTGTAAGACTAGGGGAGAAAGACAGATAGAACACTATCTGAGATTCATGTCTAAAAGATTCCAACCCAGGTTCTTGAGTGAGAGAATAGTATTAACATGGGTGATAATAAAAACATGATAATAGTGTTAGCATGCTCTTTCTCTCACCTGACATTTCTAGCTCCACATTTTTTTAGAGCATAAATTATGGAGGAACCTGAAGCTGAGAGGCTTTTGGATCTTCCTAAGACCACAGAACTGGCAGGTGCCAGATCTCCTTCAAGGTCTGGAGGATACTGAAATGCCTGTGACCTTTGTCATTATTGCCTCTCCTCTCTCCACTTCCTTACACCAGCTTGTCTCATCATTTCTTTCTCCGTTGTATTCTGGGCTGGCTGTTTATGCCAAACACCTTTATTTTTCCTCCCCCATAAGCTTCCTGTTGCTGCACTAAAGCCCACCCTAGGTTCTGTGGATTCAAACCACAAGAATCTATCATTTATCATTATCAACCATGTCTGTGGTTCAGGTTTTGGGGGTGCCTTTTCTTGATGATGGTTGCCCAGAGTCTCTCAGGTCAGCAGGAACAGATGTCATCAGAAGGATGACTAAACTTGAGGGGATTTTTATTTTGAGACAGGCTCTCACATAGCCCAGGTTATCCTCAAACTAGCTATATAGCAAAGGATGACCTTGAACAGTCACAACACTATGCCTAGTTTGTGGAGGGGCTTCTATCCCAGTAGCATGGCTGGTTTGTGTGACTGCCTCCAGGACAGCTGTTTTACTCAATGGTTGTTCTATACACGTGCATCTACACTACACACATATGCACCTCTACAACACATACATAAACACACACACAAAGTGAGAGTTTCTACTTGGATATGGTAGACAGAGGCCACTATAGAATGTCTGGTCCTATAAAAAAATATCCTTGTTTGTTACATACACTTTTTAGTTTAGAGATCAACTTAGCCAGGCCCTTAGTCTCACTGTTAGAACACCTCAAATCACTACCCAGATGCAAGCTCTTAGTCTCACTGTGAAAACACCTAAAATCTCTACCCAGATTCATCTTTATGACACCCTAAGCTGTCTGGACCAGAGCTATTTTCCATGTGTGCATGATCAGCTGAAGGATGGAAGCTAAGGGAAGGATGCCCATCTCTTGAAAGGCAGGGAAAGCTTAGGCTGAAACAAGGTACCAGTCCATGTTCAAGAAATAAGGAGTAGAGGGATGATGAGACTACACAGAAAGAATGTGTTGAAAGTCAGTGTGCTTGTTAGATTTTTTTTTAATGTGACAAAAGCTAAATTTATTTGGGAAGAGGGAATCACAATTAAGAAAATGTTTCTGTTAAGACTGGTCTGTATATAAGGCCATATGACATTTTCTTGATTAATAACTTCAGTGATGGGCTGTAATGTGGAGGAAATATAAGCTGAAATAAACCCTGTCATCCACATTGTCTGTGGTCATGATGTTTTATTACAGCAACAGAAACCCTAAATAAGATAGACTGCAAGAATGTGAAAAATGGGAACTGGAAGACCTTCAACTGTATTTCCTGTTCATGGATTGCCTGTTGTTCTTAAAATAAAGAAATAGCCGGATGGTTCTTCCTTTCTCCCTTCTACCCCTCCCTTTCA
>JAQHUG010000079.1:6597919-6630797 GCA_028555095.1 Dicrostonyx torquatus
TAAGACCTTTAGAAAAATATACTGTGATTGATAGCAGTAGCAAAATTACAGTTATGAAGTAGCAATGAAAATAGTTTTATGATTGAGGGGGTCATCACAATATGAGGAACTATATTAAAGGGTTGCAACAATAGGAAAATTGAGAACCAGTGATCTAAAATATCACTGTGTGCCTTGATTATTGAAGCAGTGTCTTTCTCACAATTCTCCCATGTGGGCTTTAAAGCGTAATTGTCCCATAATATTTCCTGCTCAGTCCAACCCCGCCATTATCTTCCTATCACACTTGGAATTAAATACCGACTCCCTGTCACTGCTTCCCAGGTTGCTTTCTGCTCTCTCTGTTGTCACAGCTGCCATTCTCCTTTTCACTCAGCTCCCTTCACCGTTTGGGTCCGTGGTGCATCTTGAGAATGACATCTTTTTCTTGAGCACACACTGTTTTAACATCTAAAGTCTTTCTCTGGTCCATGCTCACAGGAACCGCCCACTCAGCTCATTTTCCTTTCTGAGTTGTCTCCTCCTTAGACAAAGCTTCCCCAGTACCTGATTTAATGTGTTTTCTGGGCCCCTCCCATCCTGTCCAGCTTCAGCACATGGAGCCTCTTTGCTTCCTTTACTGTGGAGCGTCTACTACTCAAACCAGTTCACGGCACTATGGAGTTCTAAGCAAACACTGAAATATGGATCTGTAGTGGACATAAGGCAGATGGAATGCTTCCAGGGACGAGGGAGGCCATTGCTGCTCCCTGGGAGCTCATGGTCTTGTGTAGTCAAGCCTGAGATGTGCCCCTGCCCAGGGCCAGCAGCACAGCATCACCTGGGAGCTTCGAAGGATAAACTCTCAGGCACCTAAGTTAGCCACCATTAGGGTGGGAACAGCAGCCTGTGTTGGAACAAGCCCTGTTGGCAGGCCTGATGCATGTGGGAGTCTGAGCCTCATAGTTCCAGTGGGACAGACAGGCTTCAGAGAAGTGGTTTCAGTACCCTGAACCTTCATGGCATCAGCGAATGCTAGGGATTCTAGGTAAAGGCAGGCCTTTTGAGCAAGCAAATTTTCCTGCCCATGTGTCCTTTTCCATTTTCTGATACTAGTCACTGCTCTTTCTTTTCAATTGCTTGTTTGTTTGTTTTCAGATGGGGTTTTATGTAGCCCAGGCTGGCCTGAAACTTGTTTTGTAGGCTGGATAGCCGAGGTTGGGCTGAATTCATTCATGACCCTCCTGTTTCATGTCTCAAGAGCTGGGGCTACAGATGTATATGCCATCATCCTTGGCCGTCTTTATTCTAACCTGAGTGAAGTTATTATAGTCTGAACAGAAGGGGAAAACAAAAAACAAAAACAAAGCAGCCATGAGAGCTGAATCCTGGCTTAGCCAGTTTTCAAAATCCAGTTGAACAAGGCTGCAACCCTCTGGAGGCTGGCCCAAGCTGCCTGCTGTTGAAACTACTAGGGAGTCTCAGACAGATGGGAACAACAGGCCCAGTGTTGCCTGGTGAAAGCCAGCAGAGACCTAGACAATAGAAGCCACTCACACTACAAGGATTTAGTACAGAGTCCAGATCGAAACCTCAGTGGAAAGTTAATGTTGGTCCAAGAACAGGCCAGGCAGATTTTGGCCCCACTCTGTCTGTGCTGACCACGTGTAGGCAGCTTGGCCTGAGGTTTCTGGCTGCTAACAAGAACTGCTGTCAGGCAGGATTTTAGCCAACACCAGGGGGCTGTTTTGCTACTGCCTGGTCAAACACTGGTTGGCCTGTCCAGGTCTTTGATTTCAGCTTTGATAAGAGAAGACCTCCTGGATAGTCCTACCCCATGGCTGCTATCTACTGAGCAGGACTGTGTGAGAGTTTAATTGCCCTGAATACCATGGAATTGCTATCAGCGGATAAATCAACAGGAAGCTCTTGGAAAATTAGGTAGACCTTAATCTTATTTTAGGACTTGGAGTCATTGCAAGAAAAGTTTTTAAAAAGGGGAAAAAAAAGGGAGAGAGGGTAGAAGTGGGAAGAAGAGATGGGTAGGAAAGAGAAGCAAAGGAGAGAGAGAGAGAGAGAGAGAGAGGTGGGAAGGTGGAGGGGAGGAAAGGGGAGAAGAAGGGAAGAGAACAGTGAGTTCAGTCAGGATTTATTGCAGCGAAATTATTGGCTATTTCGAATCTTCCAGAGTAGGCAGAAGCCCATATGAAAACAGTTAAATGCTATTCGAAGAGAATCTAATATGTTAAGAACATGATAGGGGAGACTGAATGGAAAATTCTGTAATTGCTGTGTTCATATTTCATGGTAAAATATATTCAAGATTAACTGTATTCTAATAGAATAGTACATTGATCCAAAACAGTTGGGGGCAGCCTTGTTGGGTGGAAGAAGATAGCATGTTCACAGCATTCCCTGCCCTACACGGAGAGTTTTGAATTTCTTCTTTCATAGCATTGAGCTACCAGTCCTCAAATCAGCATCTCCAGGAAAGAAAACTGATCAGCAGCCGTGCTTTTGCTCAGGTGGGGTGTGTTGGCCACCCTGGGAGTTGGGAGGGTCTACGCAGTCCCCTAAGGCCCTCTGGTGGCTTTCACAGCCATCCACTGAGTTTGGAAACCAGTCCGTTTTTCTGGAAATATACACAACATTAAACCGCAGGCCGAGTTTTAGGTATGTTGTAAACATTCTCACAGTGAGAGCAAAAATAGTCCCCTTTGATTCACTGCCTGACAGTTCTTGCTCTTAAGAGTTGCTAAGAGGAGCAAAGGAGCTGGTGATGGGATGGATGGGGGTGGGGAGTGAGAAAGGAGGGAGAGCAATGTTGGGGTGGAGAAGAGAGAGGAGGGAAAGAGGGTGGGGAAGAGGAAGAGGAGAAGGGAGAGAGGCGGGGAGAGAGAACAAGGGGGGGGGAGGAGGATGAGGAAGAGGATGGAGAGAAGAAGAGTCTTGTCAGTAGTGGTCCTTTGTCTTGAAGGGAAAGAGTTTTAAGCTAACAAGAAGCCTGCAATACATTGGACTGTTAGACCTGCTAAGACATTCCGATCTCCAGGGTAAAGTTCCTGGCAGGATCCTCTGGGAACAAAGACGCCTGAACTGTGTGATGATAACCAAAGCTGGCAGAGCCCCTGGCTGCTTGCCTGCCTAGTCTTCTGACCTCATAACTTCAGTTGGATTGTGGGTTCATGCAACTCAGAGCATGAGACAGGAACTAAAGTCTCAGCAGACAGCCAGAGTGCATTTCCTAGCTGGGCTATTTAGCCTGGCCTTCCTGTGAAGGGATTTCCCAGGCTTTCCCAATCCTCAGTGTATCTTTCATTGGGGATAGAATGGTAACTAGAGCCCATGGATCTGTGGCAGGAAACCTGAAGAAGAAATGCCTGTGGTATTTAGAATCTACAGACATAAGAGAAAGATATTTAAACAACCACACTACTAATTTGGTTAATATTTTAATGTCAAACTTTTCCATTGAGTTAGTTATTGACATTTTTGTTCTACTGCCCTCTGCTTTATTTCACTACATATTTATAGTTTAACAGTTATTTTTTAAAACAGCACTTTTAACTGAATTCTGAAAATGTAGTGAAGGGTAGTAGCATAGTGGGTACGTTGCCTACCTTACAAGTACAAGGACCCAAGTTCAATTCCCGGAATCCAGGTAAAAATCCCAGGCATGGCAGTGCTCTTTGGTAATCATGGCAGAGTCAGGAGAATCCCCAAAGAGCTTATCTAGTCTAGAGTGGGTAGGTGACTTCTAGGTCAAAGACCTTGTCTCAAAGAAGGTACACAGCTTTCCTGAGGATACCACTTGTGGTTATCATTTCCCCATGCACACACATAAATTAAAAATATAAATACCTGTTCAATTTTACAAAACTTTTCTTCATATATCTATTTTCCTAAGAAGTTGATCTTTAGAAGAGTTTTGCTTCTGGGTCTGCAGAATCATAGTTTGAGCCTATCTTCTTTGCTTCATTTAATGATATCAATCCAAAAATTTCATAGGTCTTCCAAAAAACTCCTGGTTCTCTGTTTCAGTTAGGCTCATTGAACACTCAGTTAATTGCCCAAGTTTAGAAAAAAATACATATTTTTTTTCAAATTACATTTTCTCATTTGCAAATTAATTACAATAGCCACCATATAGGGTTGCTATTGTTATGAAATACATTGGTTAAAGTTAAATTTAAAAAATTTAAAAAAATTTACATTTGGAAAAAAATTAAAAATTTCAAAGATTAAACACTTAGAAAATTCCCATCCCAGTGCCAGGAATCTTGTGAGTACCATAGAAATGTTAGGCACTTGACTCAGTTAGTCATTCAGTCATCCAATGTTTATTTGTTGATTATTCAGTGCCGCATTCCCTTTGACTTTGCAACTACAGTCTCTTTTGTCTGTATGTTTCTTGCCTCTGCTTAAGTTAACTGTACCCGTCAGGTCTGAACTCAAGTGCTGTTTCCTGTTGGAATTTCCCTTGGGCCCCTAGAAGAGACCAGCTTCTCCATGTCCTAAGATCATTTCTTAATTATATTTATCAGAGTTTTTAATTATGTACTTGGCTTTTATTATCTGATGACCCTCCCCAATGGACCATATACCTCATAAGAGCCTAAGAGTAAAAAGAATCAGGGTGACATTGGCTCAACATAATACTCTCAGTGACTAGCAGAGATATACTCATGAAATATGGGCTGCCTGAACCAAAAAAGAAACGTGCCATCATTATTCTGAGCTTTAGAGAGCATCATTCCCTGCTCTATGGGCTTGGAGCCAAAACCAGGTTGAAATCTGGTCTAGAACGAACATTTGCACAGGTCAGAGATAGGGACGTCCTCACCTACAGTGATGACAATTCAGAGACTCACATAGCCTGTTGGCCTAATTACTGGCCCTGGCAGCTACCAAGGTACTAAGAGCAGAGCCCACTGCCCACTGAAGCAGCGTAATGGGCCTCACTCACTTCAGGGAACTGTGTTTGGGGACCCTGTTTGTCTCCTTTTATTGACTCAATAATTTACTAATAGTGTTTCTGTAAAACTTTCTCTTTTCCTGCAAATTAATTTTTCATTTACTCATAAACTCAGATCCATCTGTGTCTTGGACTGCTTTTAGGGTTTGGGTTGGTCTACTCTTTGGGACATGATATATCATTGCACCTTCAGCCAAACCTTGATGGATATTATTACATACATGCAATCCAACACATGTGTAGAGTAGTGGTGGAGATTGGATCACCCCCTACCCAGAACTTGTTTCTGTTTGTATCCATTTCCTTTTGAACATAAGAACAGTAGCTTATAGTGGCAAACACCATCACATCCACTTTGTAAGGAGAGCAGCTACTTCATAAATGGCTATAAGCAATAACAAACAGAGAATGACAGATGTGGACCCCATGTGTCCCTACAGCTGGAGTGCTCCCTTCACTTAGGTTCTAGCCAGCTCATCTTCGTATTTCCTGGTGTATGCTTAAGTCTTGAATGAAAACTTAGTTCTTCCAGCTGAGGCCAGAACTCATGCTCTTTATTACTTCTCTTTGCTTCACAGGCAATGCACCCCCTTTCTGGGTTTCCGTGGCAAAGCTGGAAACCTTCCCAGAAAGGGACAGATGCTCTGAGACGTGGTTTGACTAAGGAGAGTAACAGATTTCACTCCCAGTCTGTCTCTACATTGATTCTTAATTCACAGAAAACTGACTGCAGATTTGCTTAAACAATGAGCAGAGCTAAAATTCCACATAATAAGAGACCCCTAAGCTATGCTGGCCTTCAGGGGTATTTAGCTGAGCATTACAAATGATAAACCCCTAAAGAGCAAACACGAGTCACATGACCACCATGGTCTCAAAACACTCGCTTATTGGCTTACAACTGAATTTCTGAACCAATTAATTGTATGGAAGAATTGATTTATGTAAATGACTTATAATAGTGGTTCCTGATTCTCTGTGAAATTGGCACTCAATAAATTTATAACCCAGTTTCAATGATTTGGAAAAAGAAGAAGAGGTTCTATGTATCTTAAAAAATATGAACAATTCTGCAATTTCATCTCACATAATAAGAAATTGTCTTTTAGTTGAAGGACTTCTTTTTTAAAAAAAAACAGCTTTACCAAGTACAGTTTAAAAACTACAGAACTGATGCATTTAAGGGACACAGTTCAATACATCCTCGAGTTGTGTAATTAGCACTTCAACTTTAGGTTGTTTTGATGAACATTCCTCTGACTCCCTCCTACAAAACAAACAAACACACAAACACACAAACAGGCACTGAATTACTTAACTGTCTACCTTTTACCCCAGGGACCTACTGACACCTCTGCTTTCTGGTTTTAGGTTTGCTTATTCTGGATATCTGATATAAGTGTAATGAAGCACTGTTTGACCATTGGTGACTGGCTTCCATTGCTTAGAATGATAGCTGCAAAATTCTCTTGTGTTGTAGAGTTCAGCAGTATCATTGCATTCATCCCAAATGATGCTTCACTGTCCATACAAACAATACTTTAAAAATTCATTGTGTGTGGTCTCCCTCTGTTTGCATATGTGTTATATATGTTCATGTGTATGGGTACATGATCTTGTGGGTGTATACGTGTCTGTGTGAACATCCAGAGGTTGGAGGTTCATATCATTATGTATTTCTCAATAGAATTCTATCTTCTTTGTTTGAATCATGGCCACTCTCTGAAAACTCAAGCTCAAAGACTGGACTAGAATGATCAGTCTTCAGGACCCTGTCCCTCGTGAATGTTTCTGTCTCTATCTCTCATCTGCAGGTGTATATCATTGCATTTGACTTTTCATATGAGTGCTGGGAATTCAAATTCAGTTCCTCATGCATGTGTGACAAACATTTTACCTACTGAGACTTCCTCTCAGCCCCTAGATAAGCCATATTTTAAGTTCATTCAACATCTATACTGCTTCTACTTTTTTGGCTACCCTGATTGTTGTTTTGATATTGATGTGCACATTTTATATGAACATATGTTTACCTCTCTCTTAAACACACATATCCAGGAATATTACTGATGGATCAGACAGTAGCTTCAAATATGGGAGGGACTGCTAGATTGTGTTCCAGAGCAGTTGTACAATTGTCATTCTTCCCTGGTTTGTAGATGGAAATATGGCTGTTTAGGTTCTGTGACCATGTTTTCATAAACATGCGAAGCATTGTTTGCAAGCAATCCTTGTTTACTGTTCTTTCCAAGGATGCAACCAAATGTATTCTCGTTTGTAACATTACCAGGACTTGTTTGCCATTTCAGAAAACAAAACAAAACAAAAATAAAAACAATCTAAGCTTACTATTAGTTGTTATTTGAGTTACGAACAAAACACACACCTATGTCAGACTGTAGTAAGAGGGTCGCTTGTTTGTTTCCCGGCCACCCAGCACCTTAGACCCGAAATAACCACACAGAAACTGTATTAATCAAATCAGTGCTTGGCCCATTAGCTCTAGTATCTTATTGGCTAACTCTTACACATTAATTTAACCCATTTTCATTATTTTATATTTTACTATGAGGCTTGTGGCCTACAGGCAAGATTCCAATTGACAGTTTGGGTCTTTCTCCTCTGGTGGCTCCATGGCTCTTTCTGATCTCTGTCCTTCTCCCAGTGTTCAGTTTAGTTTTCCCCACCAGCCTCTGTTCTGCCCTGCTCTGCTATAGGCTCAAAGCAGTTTCTTTATTCATCAATGGTATTCACAGCATACAGAGGGGAATCCCATATCACCTCCCCCTTTCTGTCTAAATAAAAAGGAAGATTTTTACTTTAACATAGTAAAATTACATATAACAAAACAGGAATCAAGCAAGAATTACAGTTACAACATTTATATCTGCTTTATCTTTTATCACAACTAAGGAAAACTATAACTATAGCTATCAATTCTTCAATTCTATCAAAGACTCTAGAAGGATATAATATTACCTAAGTAAACAAGAAGTGCATTATAAACAACTTCCAAAACTCTAGAATTGACAGAGACTTCTTGCTGCCTGGACAGTTACCCAAAGTTCTTCTGTACCATTGGGGTATCCATCTTCAGCCGACAGACCCATAATATCTAGCAGACTTTTCCACAAAGCAGAAAATTTCAAAAACAGTTCTGCCTATATTGGCAGTTTGTTAGTCACTTTCTTCTAGGTCCTGCAGAATGTCTGGCAGACTCTTTCATGGAGCAGGAACCGCAAAGGACTGTGTCACCTTTAGGCAAGTTCAGCAGTCATTTCTCTGAGGGTCTTGCATGTTCAATTCATACAGCATAACATCTAGCAGTTCAGACAAGAGCAGTTTCTTGCCCAAGTGGCTACTAAACTCCATAAGGATCCTCTTCAATGCCAATCATCTTTTTGAAGTAGATTGGTGCTGCCAAGAGCAGATGTTTCCTATTACTATGACAAGTCCTAAGTTCTTAAAACATTTTAAATGCCATATTCTGTAGTCTTTGAGAGGTTTGAAGAATGCCTGTCCATCTGAAATACATCTCTGTACATCTAGAATTCTAACATGACTACAAACTTGGCTATTATAGATGATTCTCTGTTAACCTATCTTTTTAAATTATACATTACATTTTTAAATGAGCTGGAAAACACAATACCTTAATCAAGATCAGAAATACATATATACAGTATAAAAAATTTACCTTAACTTTGTATCAATAAACCAAGACCCATACTAATGCAAATCTCTATAGCATATCCCCTTTAACTGTATAAACAAAAATTTATAAACAGCCATTTAGGGAATTTGGGTGTAGTTCTCGCCAAGCTGCTTCTTGCTTATTGTTGAGTGAAGAACATTTCTGGGGCTGTTCATGGTGACTTTTCATGGGATTCTGGTCCATTAAACCACATTTGTCTAGAAGGATTCCACAGATTTTCAATTTCTGTGGAAACAAAAGAAGAACCTCTTTTCCAAAGCAAAGTATCATTAGACCCAAATTTTCAAGACAAGATACCTTTAAAGTATATATGTTGGTTTGATACCTTTAAAGTATATATGTTGGTTTCTTAGCTCCTTCACAGTCAAAAAGTTCAAAGAAAACACAATAATATACATAATCCAGACTGACTGTGTATATTCCATCTTTATGTGACTTATTTTTCTTACTCTATTCTTTTTTTTTACAAGTTCAATATTTATTTATTTATTTCTTTAATCTATGACTGTCTGTACTTTTATATTACATTTACTGTCTCTTTTCTCTTTTTCTTCTCTCTCCCAAGCCTACATACACTCTTAAAACACACTGTGTCTCACTTAGGGGTCTTTTTTTTTTAAAATCTGAATCTGTCTTATTGTGTATCTGTAATTCTTTTCTGATTAGGATGGCTTCTTAAAATGCTAAATGCTTCTTTAAAAAGTAAGAGGTGGCATTTGCTAGGGCAAATACAGCACTGTCTGTTTGCTCAGCCAAGTCTGACATGACAGAAATCCATTCACTGCCTCTGAGACTGCAGGGTAGGGGCAGTCCTCACCACCTCAACTCTGATAACTAGTTGGCCCATGCTGCCACCAAGTAATTTGCAGCACGCTGCCCAAAAACCCCATTTAAATGCTCGGCCTCCTCAAGGAGCCAGAGTTCACACTGGCAGCATGACTCAAGAAGTCACCATTTCAAAACCACATGGCTTTTTTTTCTTCTACTAGTGCTGAATCAGGAAGACTTCTCTTAAAGGAGCTTTGGTACACTGTCAGCAAACAGTAAGACACTGTGTTAAACTCTGGGTTTATTGTGTGTGTGTTCTAGAATTCCATTTCAAGCTCTCTCAGTTTTTTTGTTTTTTGACACAGGGTTTCTCTGTAGCTTTGGAGCTTGTCCTGGAACTAACTCTTGTAGACCAGGCTGGCCTCGAACTCACAGAGATCCACCTGCCTCTGCCTCCCAAGTGCTGGGATTAAAGTGCACCACCACCACCCGGCTTCTCTCAGGTTTTATGTGGATTTAGCAAGCATATGTTGGAGTACCAATTTGTAGTAAGAGGTCTGCTTGTTTGTTTCCTGGCTACCTGGCAGCTCAGACCTGAAATGACCATTCAGAAACTGTATTAATTAAATCACTGCTTGGTCCATTAGCTCTAGCTTCTTATTGGCTAATGCTTACATATTAATTTAACCTTTTTCCATTATTTTATATTTTACTATGAGGTTTGTGGCCTACCGGTAAGGTTTGTTCATGACCTACCAGCAAGGTTTCAACTGGTGGCTTGCATTTTTCCCCCTCTGGTTGCTCCATGGCTCTCTTCAAACTTTGTCTTCCTTCTCCCAGCACTCAGTTTAGTTTTCCCTGCCTACCTCTGTTCTGCCCTGCTCTGCTATAAACTCAAAGCAGTTTCTTTATTCACCAACGGTATTAACATCATACAGAAGGGAATCCTACATCATCATACTGTGTCTATACTCCCAACCAGGGAGAATTTAACTCCTCAGTGGTCATTTGCACATCTTCCAAGCCAATGTCTGGGGAAAGTTACCGCTAGTACCTAGCAGGTAGAGTCCTAAACTAGATCCACATCTAGTCCTAGTATGAACACTGTTTAGGACTGGAACCTATTCATAGTTCTTCAGCTAAAAATGTTAATTGTTCCCATTCATATACAGAAATATGCTACATAGAATATTATGCTCTTAAGGGGAGCTGTGCCTGGATATTTTGTGGCTAAAAATCATGTAATCTTATTAGATGTGACATTAAGTTATCCTTTGTATAATTATGGGATTATGGATCATTTTGTGCCATTTATGTAGATTTATTTATCTCTGGATTTTATCTCTGCATAATACCAGAAGTTGCTACATGTTGAAGTCACTAGAATGACAACCAATGGGTTGGACTCCTTGGGTTTTATGCTCAGTGCTCTAACAAGATCAGCTTCCTTCAAGATAAAATGGCCCTCTGGGGCAAGAATAGATGCCTGAGTGATCTGGAACTCTGTAAAGAAGGAGGATGTAAGAGGGGATGCTGTGCAGTCATTGGTACAATTGAACAAAATTTCAAATATTTTCCAAGATCCTGACTGATAACCATGCACATTCTCTTACCCTCTCCTTTTTTATTCTCCCCTTCTTCCTTTTCCTTCCTCTTGTCTCTCTGATATTTTTTGTAGAGTTCATTATTTACAACAAAAAGCACTCACAAGTAAAACCCAGGCGAGCAATAACTATAATGGCTGGAAACAGTCCAGCACCTTCTCAAACACAACTGTTCCAGATTTCGTTGAAGCCCATTTTGTCCATTGCCTCTTATCAGCAGATGTTGCTGCCATTTGCTCTTCTTAGGCCATGACACTGGACAAGGAAAATAGATGATATTCAGCTGCATGTGAGCCACAGAAACTCCGTGAAAGAGCTGTTGTGTGTTGGGTGAGAGCAGAACACATTTCTGGCCCCTGGAAAATCAGTACTCCGAACCTTTCCTGTGCTCAGTGTGGAGCAGCGCATCTCCTCACTAGTCTGCATAGAAGGCTCTTTTCTAGAGATGCCCCATTCACCTTTTCTCTGCAGACTTCCATACTCCTGCATACATGGGAAGCCCAGCATGACTATGACATTGTAAGCCGGATTCCCTATGAACTAGAAAGGTAGTTAAACTGGTAAAGTGCTTATCTTACAGGTATGTGAACCTGGAGTTTGATCACAAAAGTGAGACATGATGGCATATGCTTGTAATTCCAGATGGAACATGCTTATAATTCCTAGGGACCACTGGCCAGCCAGGCTAGCATACTGGCAAGCTCTAGGCCAGTGAGAGACCCTGTCAAAAACAACAAGCAGATAGCACTTAAGGAACATGAATGATACACTTAGGAGTTTGGTATTGCCTGGGAACCAACATTTTAAAAGCATGCCTCCCCCTTTCCACTTTACTTTTCACAATTCTCCCTTAGACTGAATGGCTCTTACCCCCCTTCCCCAAGACTGAGGCAAGAGATGGGGAAGTAAACACTGCCAGTATATCCTGCTGCAGTGAGCTTGCTCAGATCCATGTGTCAGCTCAGCCTTCAGAATGCTTACAGAGGACTAGAAAGTTGGCTCTTCTGGGGCTGGCTGACATTCCCCTGCAATGGAATTTCCTATGCTGCAGAACTTACAGCCAGCGGCATGCTGTGTGCAGATTTTGTTTTTACTCAGTAAGTTTTCCTTGAACTGGACTTGATTGAGCCACAGTTAGGAATGGAGCCTGAAGGTGCTGCCAACGCCATCAGCTGCAAAACAGACATCCAGAATAGTTTACAGTGTGGGAAAAAAAATGCCTACTGTGGCTTGTGAACGGGTACAGCGCCAACAATTATTGATTATGCTGGCTACATGGTGAGATATATTTCTTGTACCCTGGCAGAGGAGTTAACCTTAATAAAAACAAGGATTGGAAGAAATGATGGATGTATTTAGATATGTATCTGACTCCCAGTGGGCTCCGTCCGGTCTCTGTGTTTCCAATAGACTTTGACACAGAGGAGAAAACACATTAGAGGAAGAAATCACTGGAGCAGAGGTTTGGCTTCGCCATGCTCAACACCAAAGGCATTTTGAACAAGAGAGAAAGCAGGTCTCAAGGATATGAGAAGCTGTCGTGCTGTGGAGAAGAGTCACTTCAGCTGAGGTGGCTGATGGGTGGGGAGAGATGACCCAGATTCAAGACAGTGAATCAGAGGGAGGCTGAAAGGAGATACATTTCTGGTGGCAGATGGCTGTCTTGCCTTTTTCTGTCTGGGAGTGGGGGAGTTTTATTAAGGAGGAGAAGGTAACTCATAACAGTCTTATAGAAAACTCAAGAGAAAGGAGCTGCAATGAAGGCCACAGGTGGCTTCAGAAAGAGAGAGGTGGGCATGTGCCCATGATGGTGACAGACAGCTCTTTTCCACTCTAGGCAGCCATTAGCTATTGATCAGGGTTAACGTTCCAGCTAAACAGAAATGAAGGCTAAGGCGATATCGCAGTTGGAAAAGAGCTTAGCACACAACCGTGAGGACCTAGGTTTGATCCCCAGCACTCCAATAAGCAGAAGCTGGGGTGGTGGTGCATGTTCGCAATCTCAGAGCTGGGAAACCAAGATGGGTGGACCCCAGAGGTTTTCTAGTGAGGAAGTCCAGCCTAATTGGCTAGCTCTAGGTCCAGTGAGAGAACTTGTCTCAAAAAATAAAATGAAATGTGATTGATGAAGACACCTGACATTGGCATCTGGCCTCTATGAAATGTTTATAGGCATACGTTCACACACACACAAACACACAAACACACACACCACACACACACACACATACACACACACACACACACACCATCTTTCCACCCTCTTATTTTCTTCCCTGAGCCTTAGGTGTAGGGGTTGTGCTGTGGACACATCAGCTGGAGCTAGGGATCCCATGGTCACGGTCAGTTGTTCTCTGCACTTAAATGAGTTGTGAATCTCAGTGATGACTTCCATATCCAATGTGTATGCCTGTCAAAGACTCCTTAGCCTCTTCCTGATTTCTTATTACTTGCTCCTTTTATAAGGTTGTAAAATCATTTACACAGGAACTTGTTGGTTTTTTTTTTTCAATAGATTTTTATGTAGCACTTTGTGAATGGATTCTTGGAGATTCAGGACCCCTCTATTTGTTTTTTTGTTTGTTTGTTTGTTTTTTGTTTTTTTTTATCTTCAGGAGTTTGGCAAAAGCTCTATATGAAACAAAATCCACCATCCTTTCTTTTAAACCCTCTGGACAAAACTCTGGCTTTTTTGGTATCTCTGGAAGCACACATTTGAATAATAGCCACAGCTGTCACATTGGTAAGTTGTCACGCTGTGGATCCTATGCATAGGCCTTCAATAAGATTATCCCGCCAAACTTTGCATGTCTTCAGCATAATTTCCCAGAAGAAAACACTGAGGTTCAGAGGAGTTGAGCATCTTCCTGAGGTCACATAGGTACTGGCCAAGCTACTATTCAGATTCAAGGAGCCAGACAGCCAAGCCTCAGTTTGAAGTTAGAGCGCATAGTCTCCTGAGGCCCTCTCCTCCCTTTCCCTCTCTTCTCAGTCTGGTGAATAAAAAATGCTGTGAAGGCTCAGAGCAGACAGACTTCATTCTCGAAATCGCTGGTGTGGAGACTCCTGTTAGCCACCACCTCCTCTCCCTCTCTTTGCTGAGGGTGAACTGTTTGGCGAGGAAGCATGCAGAAATTGTAAGCTGACACCTCGCCGCCTCGCTGCCATGACTTATGAGCACACATCAGACACACAGTTGCCAAACGCCCTTGCATGACACTCATTTTCCTCAGTTCCCAGCTGCCTGAGAGCCCTGAAAGAAAGCCGGGGCCAGCTCTGGGGTCAGTCGCGCAAACAGATGGAGATGAGGAGAGGTGACACTCGATCAGGCCTTTGCATCTGCTGGGCCTGCCAGGGCTGCTTGGGCTGCCTGATGTCTTGACCCTGCTAATCCTGGTGGTCATCCTTATGCCGGCTGTGTCGTGTCACTCATCCTCGGCCCTGGGGTGACTTCTGCTTACCGAAGCTCTCCTTGTACGGAGAGACGACGCCAGTTCGTGGGTATCATACAGCTAACATTAGTGTATCCACGTTTTACCTTTCCTGTGTTTTGTCACCTGACACTAACAACACACACTAACTTTGTGAGGGCTAACTAAACTTTTAAGAATTTCATGACAGAATGAAAGATACAGGTTTGAGTGAGGGAGGTCCTCTGCTGTCCATGAGCAGACTTCACCCACTCACTCCCGTCTCTAGCAGTCACCGAGTATGATTTGCCAGTCGGTCTTATTAGCTGGGCCCCTGCCAAACCAGAAGGGAAAATGATTTCATCCAGTACTCCAATCATGCATATATGCTACAGGAGGAAAAATAGAGTTGGCACAAACAGATCCGTAAAATTTCAACCCGAGCAAAGCTATATTCAAGAAGTGAGGACTATGGAGACCCTAAAACCTGAATTCTATTCAGTGTACTTCTGAGACCAGAAAGAGAAGACAGGAAGGTGAGGTGGGCACAGGTTAGATCATGGAGTACCATGCTGGGGAACATGGGTTTTATCTGGGTTGCAATGGGATGCATTTGGTCTGAAACAAAGAAATGATATAACACAGATGATGTTTCAAACGTTTCCTCATAATTCAGAGGCTATTTTAGACAGACCTTGGAAAGGAAAAAGTGGAGAATGAGACCATGACCATATTACAGAAAAAGAAAGATCATTGCAGTAGTAATGGAGGGAAGTCATGATATCCCACAGATTACTTCTGGTCCTATAGGATTCAGATGACAACAGTCTGATGCCCTAGGGGATGTTAAGTTCTCCATCACAAGTTTAAAAATCCTAAAGACAATGTATTCAAAATTTTACTTCTGCACCCTGCAAGATGCCAATCCCAGTAACCTGAACCCCATATAATGGAAAGAGATAGTGAATTCCTTCAAAATGTCCTCTGACCTATACATGACTACACATGCATGCATGTGCTCATATATAAACACATACACACACATAAATAAATAAATGCAAAAAAATTTATATAGTATGAGAAATAACTGGAGAACTGGACATAGATTTTTCTAACAGAACATTCTACGGCATGTTGATCATAATAGAAGAAAATTACACTCTGAATATCTTGACTGGTGAATGTAGGAACATGTGTAATACATCATAATTTAATGCTATCCTATGAAATAACTATCAAATGTATAAGATAAATGTATTTTATATGGTAAGTAGAAATGGAGTTTACACACCAAGATGGACAATAAGATGCCATTTTTACTACATCTTCAAAGAGAAAGTCTATCAAGACCAGCAGCATTAGCAGAGTGCTTCCTCAGGTGCTGAAGTGCTAGGTGATTAGCAGTCACATACCTGTCGCACAAATGGTTTAGCTTGTTTCTACTATATACTAGGATATTACTAGAATAATTATAGTATAAAGTATATAAACTAGCATATTACTATGATTAAAAAATTAATTTGAAAATTATCCCTACATACAGTTAGCAATTACTAACAGTGTTAAATATGAATGATATAAATAGAACCTACATTATATATGTACACATGTACATATATGTATATTTTTATCTATTTATATATATGTATTATGCGTAAACATAATTGTTTTCAACAGTGAACCTTGGAGTATTGTATACATATCTGTATTTGTATGTTCTAATGTGATGTTTCTATTAATTCTTCAAGATTTCATAAAATATATTTTTATTTTATTAACCCAAACTCCTCTTTTCCCTACCCCCTTTCTACTTCATGACCCTTTTTTGATTTTTTTGTTTCTTCTTTTTTTTATAATTTTTTAATAATGTTTTTGTTTATAATCTTTATTCACGTCCTTCTGGAAGTTCTTTCTCATTTCCTTCTTTTTACTTAAATTCATTTTTCCAAAAATGGGAGAACTACACTATTTTTCATTAAACTTCTTTTATGTTCAAGAACAATAGGCAATAGCACAATCAGGACCACAAATACATACTGGTGTTTCAGCTGAGTCTGTACTATACACAGATAGGTCAGCGGTACTATATACTAATAGGTCAACCTATTACTGTCCCTTGCCCAGTATGCACTTATTTTGGAATTTTCTCTCTGCCATTTTGAACTTTTATTGTTCTTTCCCTTTGTGCTTAATCTGTAACTTCAGACAACACTTTGTGCCTTGTTTCTTTCCAGCTAGTTATTTATATCTTTGCTACTGACCATGTAGACACCATACTTATTGGGAACAGACATGCTATTTTCTGACTTGCCTTATGTCAATGCCCATGTAATGTGTCCTATCTAACCTGTGTTCTATAAGTGAAAAGATATGTATTTCCAATGTAAGAGAGATAGTTTAAAGCATGTACCCAGGAAGTTTTGGCCAGCCAAAAGACTGCCTAATCTAAATAGGTTTCCAGTTTACCAGAAGCCAACAAGTCCTACAGAAGTCCTCAAATTTAGTTGGGAAATTGTAAAAGATGATTTTGGAGCCTCATAGAAGCAGCTTCTACCTACTTATAGGCTATAGGAGAGTCAAGATCTTCATACATAAGACTTGAAGTGAAAGTCAGATGTAATTAAAAATATACATCTTACAGATGTCTGGATGCTGTTCAAATTTCCTTAGGTGTGATAGAAAATGTAGCTGCTTTCCATATTTTTAGAGAAGGAAAAGAAAGGGAGGCTATCATGGCCCTTTGTTCTCCTTATTGAAGGAGTATGTTCAAGTGATGTGTTGAATTTGGAGTGTTATCTCAGCTGCTTGTTTTTCTTTGTAATGGCACTGCTCACAGCCTGGAGCGCAAAACACAGCAACTGGAGGAACATGTGATTTGTCCCAGGAGATGAAAAGTCCTTATTATTTTTAGCATATGCTAAGTAAGTCTAGGTGGGTACAACATAAATGTAAGCACAATTTATGAGAATGAGAAAAACATAAAATCTTGAGACTCCCTTCCTAACTCCAAAAATAGAACAAAGTTCTCTTAGCTTTTTTCTACATCATCTTTTTATTTTTTCAAAAGGATTTTAATGTTACTTATCTTCTTTTTTTTTCTTTCATGAGTACTCTCTAACTACATCCAGCTGTCTGGCTTTGTTTATAATAACCTGTTTACTTATCATCAATTTAAACACATGATCTGAACATCTGTCTTCTTCTAACCCTTATTTGCTTTCGTTCTTCATGTTAGCTTGAACTTGAAGTCAACATCTTTTCCTTTGGAGCTCTGAGGAGCTGTTGAGGCCCCAGGGGTGTTTCCTTGAAATGGAGTTGAGAGGTGTGTTTAGTTTAAAATTTTACATTCCCTACTCACTACTAAATCAGTATTGGGAAAAAGGAAGGAGGGAAGAAGAAAGATAGAAGGAACAAAGCACAAGAAAAGGGTTGTCTGTGTTACACAGGCAGAGGAGGAGCTGGGAAAGAAAGTTGCTTTGTTTTTCCAGACAAAGACAGGCTATCAACTTTCAAAAATGTGCATTCCCAAGACAACTGCTCATGTCTCCTAAGATGTCTACTTCTTTGAACTTACATACCAGAAAGTTTTTTCTTCCTTGTATCAAAAAGATGAAGACTACAGTTAATAATAGCATATGTATTATTTAAGTAACATTAGAGTGACAATTTCATTGATTCCAACAATTGTATTTTATAAAGTATGGTAATGAAGGCATGCAGAACTGAATGGGCGAGTACTAAATACAACCTACACAAATACAAGCTTTGGTTGACTATTTTTCAAAATCATGCACTTACATGTTTGCATATAAAATATATGCATGTGTTTGTACTTATTTATGAGCATATGCATATATTTGCTAGTTATTTACATATATACATATATTAATAAATCAATGAGAACCTGGCACATCTCAAAAAGACTGATTATCTGTGACAAAAATAGTTTGCATTAAAGAGATAGATATTCAACAAATAGAAGAATGAAACTAGATCCATATCTATCACCATGCATAGAACTCAAGTCCAAATGGATTAAAGGCCTCAACATAAAGCCAACTGCACTGAACCTCATAGAAGAGAAAGTGGAAAGTGTACTTGAATGCATTGGCACAGGAGACCACTTCCTAAATATAACCCCAATAGCACAGACACTGAGGGAAACAATTAATAAATGGTACCTCCTGAAACTGAGAAGCTTCTGCAAAGCAAAAGACACAGTAACAAGACAAAATGACAGCCTACAGAATGGAAAAAGATCTTCACTAACCCCACATCAGACAGAGGACAGATCTCCAAAATATACAAAGAACTCAAGAAATTTGTCATCAAAAGAACAAATAATCTAATAAAAAAAATGGGGTACAGAACTAAACAGCTCTCAACAGAAGAATCTAAAATGACTGAAAGACACTTAAGAAAATGTTCAACATCCTTAGCCACCAGAGAAATGCAAATCAAAACAACTCTGAAATTCCATCTTACACCTGTAAGAATGACCAAGATCAAAAACACTGATGATAACTTATGCTGGAAAAGATGTGGGGTAAAGGGAACACTCCTCCATTGCTGGTGGGATTACAAACTGGTACAGCCACTTTGGATATCAGTATGGCAATTTCTCAGAAAATTAGGAAACAACCTTCCTCAAGACCCAGCAAGACCACTTCGAGTATATACCCAAAAGATATATCAATCATTTCTCAAAGACGTGCTCAAGTATGTCCATAGCAGCATTGTTTGTCATAGCCAGAACCTGGAAACAAACTAAATGCCCCTCAACCAAAGAATGGATAAGGAGAATGTGGTACATTTATACAACGGAGTACTACACAGCAGAAAAAAAAGTGACATCTTGAGATTTGCAGGCAAATGGATGAATGATGTGGGAGTCTCCTCTGTATGCTGTGATTGACATTAATGCATAAAGAAACTGCCTTGGCCTGTTGTTAGGGCAGAACTTAGGTAGGCAGGGAAGACAGAACTGAATGCTGGGAGAAGAAAAAAGTTAGAGAGACGCCATGGAGCTCCCAGAGACAAACGCTGGGAATTTTACCTGGTAAGTCACTGCCACGTGGCGATACACAGATTAATGGAGATGGGTTAAATTAATATAAGAGTTAGCCAATAAGAAACTAGAGCTAATGGGCCAAACAGTGATTTAAATAATATAGTTTCTGTGTGATTATTTCAGTTCTGGGCAGCTGGGACGAACAAGCATCCCTCCTCCTACAAATGGATCTAGAAAACATCATATTGAGTGAGGTAAACCAGACCCAGAAAGATAAATACCATATGAACTCACTCATAAGTGGCCTTTAGACACAAAGCAAAGAAAACCAGCCTACACTTCATAATCCCAGAGAACCTAGACAACAATGAGTACCCTAAGAGAGATACATGGATCTAATCTACATGGGAAGTAGAAAAAGACAAGATCTCCTGAGTAAATTGGGAGCATGGGGACCATGGGAGAGGGTAGAAGGAGAGGAAAGAGGAAGGAAGGAGAGTGGAGTAAAATATGTAGCTCAATCCATAAAAAAGAGTATTTCTTTACCACTTAAAAGCTTTCTTTTGGGTTTCTTCCTTTTTCCTCTCCAGTTTCAGATACTGACTGACTAAAATTCTTCTGCAAATAAAACTCTAGTCATACATGTATAAACTTCACAACCAACAAACACATGTACACAGTGGACCTTCACATGTTTCCCAGCAGCATTTAGTTGTTGGGTCTTTGAGACAGGACTCCTGTTACTAAGATGCCCAGTATACATGCCTTAGTTATACATCCCCCCACTGTGTAAATCACCATGCATAGGAGAGTTGAAACAAATGATTGAAAATGCCACAAGGATTTTTTTTTTTAAAAAAAATCTTCTTGTTGCTTCTGTATATTTACAGTATAGGGACACATAAAAGTTGGACCCGAGGGCCATCTAGACCAAGGATTGTTACCAAGATGGTAATCTGGATTATCTCACAAAATATTTGGGTATGCACACATATGTGTGCAAATTTGCAGATGTATATGTGTATGCATGTGTGTGGGATTACACAACAATCTTCAGGCACATTCTTCCAGTGCCTTCCATCCTTTGTTTGAGGCAGGATCTCCCATTTCTTTAAAGTCCAGGTTAGCTAGCCCACAGGCTTCAAGCGATTCTTCTATCTTCACCTCTTACCTTATTATCAGAGTTACACCTGGTTTTTATATGGGTTTTGAGTATTGAATTCAGCTCCTCAGTTTAAACTCCAGCACTTTACTGATTGAGCCATGTTTCCATCCCCTCATCTATTTTTTATTGAGATATGTTACATCAACTTGACTGACCTCGAATCTTCAACCCTCCATATACTCAGTGCTGGGAATACATTGTGTCATTGTGCCTGGATTCCCCTAGAGATATTGATTCAATACGATGAGCTAGTCCAAGAAGGTGTTTATGATTCCTAAGTGCCTTGGATGATTCTTATTATGGGGGAGTATGGAAAGCTATTTGTAAGACCTGTGCTACATTTGTGGTTCATATGTGAAGAGCCACAGAATTACTTGGAAGTACATTAGGACAGCATCTAACTTCCTACCACAGTTGACCAGTTGAATTTACGTGTTAATGGGATTTTCAGATGATTCATGTGTATGCACATGAGAAAGACTGATCTAGTGTCACGTGGAACAAAACAATTCTATTTGGCTAGAAATTACAAAATTCACTTATGCCATCCTGAAATCTATTTTGTTGTATTTTATTAAAAATTTTCATTTTATATATATAATAATACATTGATAAACATTATACAATAATATGTAATATATAAACATATGAATTATATATAGCTGTTTATGGTTATATAATTATATATTTTATATATACTATAATATTACCTATGTAATTCCCTTCATTTAAAAAATTATATGTACATGTATGAGTACTTGGTGCCCAAGGATGCAGAGAAGGTACTGTGTCCCCTGGAGATGGAATTTCTGGCAGTTGGGAGCTGCCATGAGGGTGTTCAGAACCAAATCCAAGTATGCTGCAAGAGAAGCAAGTACTTTTAGTCACTGAGCAACCTTTCCAGTCGGTTCCTATTTGTTCATACTTTGAATCACATTTTAGAGACTGCGATTTCATAATATCTGGACCTATTGGCTGAAACAATTCTTCAAATGGATTACTTTGTTCATCATAGTGTTGGCCTGCCATGTGACTGAATAGACTCCACCACAAAGTGTTAGTCTATGGGAAGCAATGCTGACTGGTGGAGGACTTAAGAACAGAACATGCCTGTCATGCTTCTGGAAGTCCAAGTGTGTCCACTACAAACTGGATTTGGAAACTGAAAAATGCTGGCTTTGAATCCTCAGTACTTTTACTAAATGAATGTTCTTGGGTATTGTTTTCTTAACTCTTTGGGGATCAGTTTTCTTGTGTGTGAAACAGAAAATTGAGATGCCCTGTCTCACAGTGTTTCAAGTCTCACACCATAAAGGCTGCTGTCTTAAACACAGGAATGACCATAGAGACTTGGTTTGGTTTGCTGTATTGATGGGGAACCTAGGGCTCTCACATGCCTGAGCTACCACTGACCTAACTTGCCAGCTCTGCATGTTTTTTAATTGAGATATAATTTATAGACCTTAAAACACATCCTTTTCAAGTATGTTGGGAATGCTTTAGGATTGAGGCCAGTTTTGGGGGGATTCTTACCTTTTTAAAAAAAAAATTAAGGAACAGGAGATCCTATAGATAAGCACAGTTTTTTATAAATTCAGAAGGTCCAGGGAGGAGATAACATTCAATTTTAGCCTGACATTATTTGTGCATGCAGTGCTCTATGAGTGAACGCTGAAGCTATTTCTCACACACCTGCACTTTCATTCAACATTTATGATCCAGCATGTAAGACCCACAGGACTCTTGCATCACATTGGGATCCTTTGCAAATAACCAGCAAGGAAGTAAAGTGGATGGTAAATCACAACATTTCTGGTTGAGCTTCAGACCTGATGTGTGGATTCACTCAGACTTAAATGAAGCTTCAGGAAAGAGGATTATAAAAGTTATCGAAGTCAAAACTCACAGATTGAAATTTAGTAGTCGGAGAATGGACAACAGTATGTCTCATAATGCCTGTTCACCTATGCAAATAAGCATTTAACCTGTTCTGCATCCGCAGCTTCTTCCTTCCTTCCTTCCTTCCTTCCTTCCTTCCCTTCCTTCCTGTCTGTCTTCCTTCCTTCCTTCCTTTCTTTCTTTCTTTCTTTCAAAGATTTGTTAGTTTTATTAATGTGTGTATGGGTTTGTGAATGACTGGAGAGGTCAAAAGAGGATGCTGGATCTCCTGGAGCTAGAGTTACAGACAATGGTAAGCCTAGTGATATAGCTGCTGAGAACTGGTCTGGTGTCTTCTGAGAGAGCAGGAAGGGCTCCTAATTGCTTAACCACATCTCCAGCCTCCTAACTTACTCCTTGACCTGACTCTTCTGAGAAGCACAACCTGCTACTAATTCTGCTTCCTACTGGATTATTAAGGAACAGAGATGTGAAGTACATAGGAACCAAATCACAGAAAATACTGGAGTCTCAAAACTATTTTTCTTGTTATAATAACCTGAATTTATGATAAAAGTAGTAGACATGCTAAATATGAAATGTTTTTATCATCCAAATCAGTGATAATGTTTTGAGTGATCATAGTCAACATCATAAGATGTCATCAAACATTTATTTCCAACCACTATTGATGAGAGTGTAAAAGAATTTGATAGTATATATTGAGAACTGTCAGATGTTAGCACTTTTAAAAACTGAATCTGAAGTAGAAATTCTAAGATAGAATATTAAAAAATGGTCAACAAAAGCCTCATTATAATTAGTTTTCTTTATCTCAAAAAGTTAGATGTTAGTAATTTTTAAATTTTATGGGAATCAGGGTTAAACAACAAGTAAATAGAGCATGGGTAAAACAGGCAGTTTTTGGAAAATCAGATAAAACAATTACAAATATGGAAAAGACAGAATCTAGAACATATCCTGTGCTATTAACTTGGGACTGGTGGTATTCATGGTTTGTTAATAAACAATAATTTATAGTTATGAACAAAAATAGAAAGTTACACAAACACATAAAACATGACTTCCTAACATCTATCCGTCTGTATTAGTCAGACTGATTAAGAAACAGAAACAGATGAGAATATAACATTAAAGAAACAATGAATATATAACATTAAAAGGGGATTTATTAGAAATCAGCCTCAGCCAGAAAACTCTCCTGTTGGGAAGCTTCGTGGTACACTGTGGGTGACCACTGCTCATTTGTCTTTTGGCTGCCTAGACTCCCGAAATAATCACACAGAAACTACATTATTTACAATGCTGTTTGTCCAATAGCTTAAGTGTATTTTTAGCTGGCTCTTACATCTAGAATTAACCCATTTTTATTATTTTATATTTTACCATGAGGCTTGTGGCCTACTGGCAAGCTTCCAGCTGGTAGCTTGCTTCTTTCCCCTTGGGTGGCTACATGGCATCTCCTAACTCTGCCTTCTTTCTCCCAGCATTGAGTTTAGTTTTCCCCACCTACCTCTGTTCTGCCCTGCTATAAGCTTAAAGCAGTTTATTAATCAATGTTAATTAGAGCATACAAAGAGGAATCCCACATCACCTCCCCTTTTCTGTCTAAATAAAAAGGAAGGTTTAAATTTTAGTATAGTAAAATTACATATAACAAAACAGGTTTCAAGCAAGAATTACAGTAACAATATTTATATCTACTTTATCTTTTATTATAACTAAGGAAACCTATAACTATTCTTTAACTCCATCAAAAACTCCAGAAGGATATAATATTACCTAAGTAAATAGGAAGTGCATTGTAAACAACTTCCTTACAAATTACAAAACTCTGTAATTGACAGAGACATCTTGCTGCCTGTACAGTCACCCAAAGTTCTTCTGTGTCATTGGAGCATCCAATCTTCAGTCCACAGGCCTACAGTATCCAGCAGAGTTTTCCATGAAGCAGGAAATTTGAAGATATAGTCTGCTTTGTAATGGTAAAGTCCATCAGTTGCTTTCTTCTGTGTCCTGCGGAATGTCTGGCACACTCTTTCATAAAGCAGGATCCCCAAAGACTGTCTCACCTTCTTTAGGCAATTTCTCTGTAGGTCCTGCATATCAGTTCATATAGCATAACATCAAGCAGTCTAGACAAGAGCAGTTTCTTGCCCAGATGGCTAGCCAACACCATAAGGAGCCTCTTCGATGCCCATAATCCTCTTGAAGTAATTGGTGCTGCCAAGAACAGACATGTCTCTTTGCCATGAAAAGTCTAAGTTATTAAAACATTTTAAATAAGATATTCTGAAGGTCTCAGAAATATTTGAAGAATACCTGTCTAACTGAACTATATCTCTATATATCTAGAAAACCTAAGTAACATAACTAGAAGCTTGACTATTATAGATGATTATCTATTAACCTATATTTTTTAATTTTACATTACATTTTAAGTGAGCTGCACAAACATGATACCTTAATCAAGGGTATAAATATACATATAACAAATTTGTATGGATAGATCAAGATCCATACCAATGCAAATTATTTATATCTATAGAATATCTCCCTTTAAATGTAGACAGGCTTGCATCTTTCTCTGGGGGCTCCATGGTGTCTCCTGATTCGGTCTTCTTTCTCCCAGCATTCAGTTTAGTTTTCCCCACCTACTTCTGTTCTGCCCTGCTTTAGTAGGAGGAGCAGGCCGTGTTCCTGGTATCTGGCTAGCTTAACCCCTGAAATAACCACACAGGAATTGTATTAATTTAATTACTGCCTGGCTCATTAGTTCTAACCTCTTATTGGCTAACTCTTACATATTCGTTTAACCCATATCCATTAATGTGTATTGGCACTTGACTGTGCCTTACTGGCCTGAGTCTAACCAGCTTCTGTCTCAGGCAGGAGAAACATGACGTCTGCCACACTTCCCTTCTTCCAAGCATTCTGTTATATTGCTTTTAACTTTAATCTGAGAAACCCAGCATTCTGCCCACCTAAGGGCTACCCTATCAAAAGGCCAAGGCAGCCTTTTTATTCAACCAATGAAAGAAACACACAAACAGAAGATCCTCCTACACCACCCTGCTATAGGCCTAAAGTAGTTTCTTCATTAATCAATGGTAATCACAGCATACAAAGGGGAATCCCACATCAGTGGTATCAGAAGGTGCTGAAGGCTTCTCAGGGAGAACATCAGTGGTCTCACCCACCATTGCACCCTGTATGCTACAATACTGACAGTCTGGCAGGACGTGCCTACTGGTAAAATAGTGGCATGGAGGCTATGGCATAACCAAATGCTTTCTTTTTGTATACAAGGGCTGTTCCAGAGAATAAATTTCATGCCTGGTTCTGTATACTCCCCATGACTGGGGAGATCAGAGACTGTGCAGACCACTGTTGTTATGTTAGATGGTTACATTGTCAAACTTCTTTTTATTTATGTTTATACCCATAGATTTATATTGCTTTTAACTTTAGTCTGAGAAACCTCATTTTGCTCTGAGTACTGCTTGTTGTGCATCTGGTCATAGTGCCAGTTGTTAACCCCTTACCACACCCAAGGCTCAGGCAACATTGTAGAGGAATGGGTAGAATGGAAGTAAAAACTGACAGATTGGAAGGAGATCTGGGAAATACAGAGTTCTTGATATGGCATTGCTGTTGTACACATCAATTCATAGCTCCTGTGGGCACCTGTAACAAGACCTGCATGAGATCAAGCCAGTTAAAATCTATCGTGAGTGAGGGAACCCTGAGGCTCTTTCCTTGGCAACTCATGGCTGCTGAGGGAGTCACTCTTCCTTGGGGATATGGCTAGTAGTATGTTGCCCATGCCCCAGCCGCACACCCACGCACATATGGGAAGCATTAACTGGACTCAGAAGGTTATTATTAACAACAAAAAGGAGGACACAATGTTGAGAGAGAGCCAGGGTAGGAGAGTCAGGGTAGCTGGAGGGAATTAATGGTGGGTGGATGCGATCAAAATACATTTTGCGAATGTGCAAAAATTTAAAGAATAAATTTAAAAAAATATTATTTAAAAAAGAAACAAAATAAAAAACAAACCTAGAATTTATTTTTAGGCCAGACAGTAGGAGTGTACACCAAATTATGAACAATATAAAGTATAAATTTTCTAGTTGAAGGGGTGTGTGCTATCTAGACCTGGGATAATTTGAACGTCAAAATGGAGACAATATCAGTTTATGACATATTGGCTAAAACTAGAAGATGTCAATTCGTATTTATGTAGCTAAGTTATTCATGTAACTGAGGAGAAAGGAAGGTTTCTCCCTACAGGAGAGCACTATGCCATAACTGCATAGGGAATGATAATCTGGAAGCTGCCACTTGGCAACCCTCAGAATTAATTCATTCTTCAGTAAGTGGACACTAAACACAGCCTCTGCTGTGTTGACAGCGTCTTTCTTTAAAAAGAAGTCAAGAACTAAAGATGAATTCTTGAAATATGCGAAGCTTTTAAAATTTGTTCATAGTGAAGATGTTTCTAATGAGAAAGAAAAAAACATTATTTTCTCATTTCTCTGTTTTCTAATTTGAGATTTTACTTAATTTGAACAAGGGCTGTATTTCCAGTGAGGGAATTCATTGGCTGAAAAATAGAAAATCATTCTGAGTGCAAAATTACTTCAAGGGTTACACATTCAAAAAATCTCAGTTTATAATCAATTGGTGTGCTAATTTTAAAGTGAAACTTGTCAGCATTGGGGCATTTTTTTTAACTGTATAAATTTGAAATCAATATGATTATAGCCAAACTTCCTGGAATTCAGTATCTCTTCTATGTTAGACTGGATTTTAATAAACACTGCATGTCTTTCCAGAATCAATCTTTCTAATGAGAACAGGCTTCTAGTCTGGTAGCAGGTGTTTTTGTAAAGGTTGAATTCATCCAAGATTAGTAGTAATGGTTTGTATTTATTTAAAGGATTATAAAATGTTGTTAAAGGTAGAACTTATTAATCACATGGGCCTATTTTGAAGAATTGTTACTGAGGTGGAGTTGGTTCAATCAATCCTTAATAGAAAGATCTTCATAAAATTTATTGCAATTTGACACTCTAGAAATGGTGGTGATAAGGACAGGACAGTTCTGATGGTTAAGAGTTCTTGTCTGTAAGAATCAGAAATACCCATGAGCATTTCTTCTCTTGGCATGCTTGTGAGTATGATTGTGAAGTCTGGGGAAAAACTGACTATCCTGGGATAAAGGTCATAGGAAAAGGAATTTGAAAGGAAATATTATTATGAATAAAACAACCAAACAAAACAAAGTATCAAAACAAACGAGGCAGATAAGATAGGGGTTTACAAAAACCAAGTTGGTAATCAAATTTCACAGTGTAAAAGCATTTATTGAACATTTAATGTTTGTTTAATACTTCAACAGCCTTGTCCCTCAGTAGAAAACGTCTTACAGTGGATTGGCATCATTCAAGTGACTCACGGAAGACAACCTAGCTGATTTGTTTAGGGGAGATAGGAATTGATTTCAAGCACAAAACCTTAAAGTAGGCCTTCAGGTGAGTTTCAGGGCTTAGCAAAGGAAAACATGAGGCAATGTTTCCATTAGGGACAATTGGAAAAGAAAGAGATTGGAAAGGAAATATCCATGGGAGGTTGGGTTGACAAGGAGAACATGACTCACCATGGAGGGGTTGGTTATCTGAGTCTCCACATCCCTTCTTGAAAGGGGATATTTTTTCCTGGGTGGATCAGACTGGAGAAGAGGAAAATGTGGGGCTCTGGCTTGTCTCCATTCTGAGAGCGAATGATAGTAGATGACCCTCTGATTCCAGGACCTCAGACAAAAGGGCACAGGGCTCCTCCACACTGTATTACAGGTGCACAAACCCAAGTTTTTAGATCTCTAGAAGAGAAACTGGGAGAACAAGCTCTTAGTCACCCCTGGGATTTATCCCTTTTTCTCTTTCTTCCTCCTCCACCTTTTAATCCCATGTGTTGAAATCTGTTTTTTTCCTATGAAAGTCAAAGCACAGATACTTCCGGCACTAAGGATCCCTCCTGATCCTCTTAAAATGGAGCTAATTGTCCCTCCTCAGTGTTTCGATAAGACTTATTCTTGCTGTCAAACCATACCTTGCAGTGAACAAAGCATGGCTTCTGCTGCACTCCTGGTGTAGATGGTGGCTTTGCTACTAGGTCTAAGCTCTCTGCGAGCAGGAACTGCTTCTTATCTTGTGGGCAGATCATGGCTTATTCAAATCACAAGCTGCTAAATGTTTATGGAGGAGACCAAAGAGGTCCATGCATATGATATGCATGGGTTTCTATAAAGTGAGGATGCTAGATGACGTGGTGAGGAAAGGTGATCATATCTATGACCACTAGAAAGGCAACTACTCCATTTACTTTTCCCACTGATACAGATTTAAATCTTGAGCTTAATTAAATCAAATGATGATCCTTATGGCATCACTGAAAGTTAAAGCGAGGGAACACAGTACTACTGTGAATGTCCATCCGTGTACCTTAGTCTCTCCACCTGTAAAACAGAAATAAGCTTTTGCTCCTCTATTCATTAGCTCACTCTTGGGATCTACTAGCTCACTGGGAAAATATCTGTAAGTCCTAAGAATCTTATGATCTTTGGACTGCCTCCCTAGCACATAAAAGTTTCTTAGAAATGCAGAATTCAGCTGGGTGTGGTAGCACATAGCCTTTAATCCCAGTATTCAGAGGTGAGGCAGGCTAATCTCTGTGAGTTTCAGGCAAGCTTAGTCTACAAAGTGAGTTCCAGGACAGCCAGGGCTGTTACACAGAAAAACCCTGTATCAAAATAAAATAAAGGGAGAAAGAAAGAGAGAGAGAGAAGAAGAAAGAAAGAAGGAAATAAAGAGAAAGGAAAGTAAAAATGCAAATGCCAGCTCCCCAAGTCCAATTGAATCAGAATCTGACATTTTCATAAGATTTTATTTTAATGTGGATATATAGAAATGGTTTAGAAATTTTATTTTCAAGAACTGTACAATTTTTAAGTGCCACTGTTCTTACTAAGGCTCATATGTTTTGAAGGAAACAAACATAAGCCCAGTCTAAAGAACATAGCTTAAAAGGGAGCCAAGCAGGCTGGTGAAGGCATTGTTGTAAGGGTAAGATGTGGATTCCTGGCATAGATGCACACTTGAGGTCATCACTCACTGTACATCTCTGCCCTTCTCTCCCCTGCATCTAAACATCTCCATCTTGTGTTTCTCTTTTGCAGAACCTTTGCCACATGGAGAGTAGATAGTATTTAGACTCAGTGTAATGGGGGATAAAATATCATCCCAGATACCCACAACATGCCATATAGATCTTTCTAACATAGATTTCCTCTTCAAGAGTTAAAAGGAGAGTGGTAAAATGAGGATGTCAAAGAGGACTTGAAAAGATTCATTATAGGATACTGTGTAGGTGATCAAGGCAATTAATGAGGTGCACTATTGTGAGGTTGTAGCTCGATTTTACACAACACATTCTTCTTCAGGCATTTCTGGATAGGAGGCTAAAACAGTGGTTTTCTACCTGTGGCTCATGATCCCCCACCATTGGAAAACATGGATATTTACATTACACTTTATAACAGTAACATACTCATAGTTATGAAACAGCAATGAAAATAATTTTGGGGTTGGGGGTCACCACCATGACAAACTGTATTATAAGGTTGCAGCATTAGGAAGGTTGAGAACCACTTTGGTAGAGGGAGGCTGACATCTGCCATGAAAACTACTCTAAATTGAATACCTACTGTGTGCTGTGCACAACACTGCTTGCTTTCTTTCTTTCTTTCTTTTTCTTTCTTCTTTTCTTTCTTATTTAACTTTTGCAGCTTGCTGTGCCTTTAATCTCTGTTTACAAAGAGCTCTATTTTATAAGCACAGAAGCTGAAGTAGTGAAATTTGCCCAATGTCACAGTGCTAGAGAAAAGGAATGCTGAGCCGAGTACTAGATGGGTGGCAGAGCTTCCTCCTGAGCGAACACAAGACAGTTACATTTGAACATCTGGTTTTTGATGCCATGAGAGCAGGTAGCATAGAGGCAGAGGCTAGGATTTAAAAAAAAAGATTTTTTTCTTTATCATTAATTTCTACATGTCCTAGCATTTCAATCTTAAAACTTAAAAATAGTGATATAGGATAGTAAGTAGAATACTTTTCAAATTTGACCATTGATGTTTTTACTTGAAAACTAAACCAAAATGCCAATCACCTTCATCGTTCTAATTTTTGGCATGCTAGATGACAAGTATCTCTAGCATGAAGAAGACACATGACGGGCACTGGACTCTGACCTCAAAGAAAATGTCCATATATTTATATGAAGAGATAGAAACTTCTGTGTGAATAAATGTTATCCTGAAGACCAAACCATATACTCTTACTTTATGTTTTTAACGGCAGACTCAATAGGACAGATAAATTTGAAGACATCTTAGAGTTTACACAATAAAAAAGAATTAGAATATTAGTGCATGTTTTTTGATGATGCTTTATGAAAATTTCCATTTTGCCAATTTTTATCCATAAGATGTCTTTAAATTTAGAACATATGGGCTATAGGATGATATAATAATAATAATAATGTATGTAACATTAATATGTATCACAATAATAGCCTTTTATCCTTCTTCTGTTCTAGTAGTTGCAATGCTAAGGGCTGAAACACGTGATGGCACACAGCCCAACCCTTTGGGAACACAGATGTTTTACTGCTAATAGAAGTGATTTTAAAAAAATGTCTGTGCCAAAATAAAAGTTTTTTTTTTTACAAATATGTAATATTAATGCATCTGTTCTAAGGATGTCATGTAATTCTTTCCAGTTCCACGTTAGCATGAAGGCACAGAAGATTTATATTTATAGGAGGAGCTGGGCTAGTTCCAAGATTTTAGGAGTGTGGGTTTGGTGTGAGCTATGGTTGAAAGGTGAGCCTTCACAACCATAGGGGGAATTTGAACAGGTTATTTCAGTAGTTCAGCTGGCTGGTAACATGGGGACAAAGGAAGGTTGTGTGAGCTCTAAGGACAATTATTGGGTTTATGGAATATGATAATCCACATTTAGCTTTTAGGACAAGACGGGGCATATTGTGATGAGATCATAAGGAGAACTTGGCTGTATGGAAGCTAGCAAATGCTGGCTTTCATTACTGTTACAAAAATGACTAGTACAGCCTCAGTTACACGCAGCAGGTATAGGTAGAGTTCAGGTCAACTCCTGTGTGAACTGTTGCATTTTGCCTTGGAAGTCACCATCTTCCTCCTGGTTTGTTTAATTGTTAGGAGCTAGGACATCACATCAGGTCAGGGGAGGTCCTTACATCTTAGGTTGGATATCTTTGAAAAATGGGATCCAGGGGCTGGAAAGGTAGCTGGCTCAGTGGGTAATGTGCTTGCTATGCAAATGTATGGGATAGAGTTAGCATATTCAGAACCCATGTACAAACCAAGTGGACTTGGCAAAATGCTCATAATTCCAGCATGAAGAAGTTAGAAATAAGGAATTTTGGAGCAGGCTGGCTAGCCAAAGCCATGAGCTCTGGGTTTAGGAATAGACCCTGCCTCAATAGGATGCGACCTAGTGATCTTCGAGGATGCTTGACATCAACCCCAAACCTCCACACACAAGAAAACACATGCATATGCACCACTATACAATCTGTTCTCACACACACACATAACAAACAACAACAACAAAAAGGTGTTTTGTGACAGATCCTTTGAGATGCCCCAAATGCCTGCCAAGAATTGGTTTTGGCTTTTTTTTTTTATTTCCTTTTCAGAGCTCTAACATCTCTAAGAATTTGAAAACCAATGTCTAGAGCTTGATGGGAAATTTGATAACTAGACCAATGTGCAGTGGGTAATATGCCCTACAGATCAGTCACATGTTACATCAGGCTGTGGTTGGCACTTGTGTTCTTAATCAAAATGTTTCTGCTGTAAAGGCCAGTGGTGGTCTTCTCTGGAGTCCGCTACAGTATCACAAGGGAAAATGATAAATGGAACATAAACTTTTTCATCTTTAGGTAATTATGGCTTAAGTTTTATTGTTTATGTGCAACAGCATGGGTGAAATCATGTCTTCTAAGCAGCTGGTTTGGGAATCTTTTTGTTCAGCTAGGGAAGATGGCCTTTGTAGAGGAATAACAAGCAGCCAGCTGTAGGGTAGGAGAAAGTGTGGGGCTGAGGCGATTTCCTGCAGAGGAAAACAGTGAGTCCATGCCTGTTTGAATTAGCAGCTGGAGTCCAGACAAGGGACAAAGGAGAACTGAGTGGTGACAGTGGATAAAGAGGAGAGACAGAGAGAAAGAGAGAGAGAGAGAGAGAG
>JAQHUG010000079.1:6636183-6658690 GCA_028555095.1 Dicrostonyx torquatus
TGGGGACCATTGAGAGGGTAGAAGGGGGGGAGAGAAAGAGAAGGGAGCAAAGAAAAATGTAGAGCTCAATATAATCAATTTTAAAAAGTTTGAAAAAAGAACTGAAAAAAAAGAAGAAAGCTGGATGGGTGAGCCATGTAAAGCAGGCTAGTAGGCAATATTTCTCTATGGTCTTTTTCTCAGTTCCTGCCTCCAGATTCCTGCTCGAATTCCCGCTCTGACTTCTGTCAGTGATGGATTATGACATGGAAATAAAAGCAAACAAACCCTTTCCTCCTGAAGTCTCTTTTGGTCAATGTCTTATTACAGAAGCTGAAAGCAAATTAGGACAGTGAGAAATGGCTACTTGAGCTGCGATGAGGGTGACTAGGAATTAATATGGTGAGGTTCCGGGAAGTAAGAAGAAGCAGTAGAGACAGAGGCTCCAGGGAAGAAAAAAATTATCAAGAGTAGAGGACTAAATAAGTCTTACTGTTATGGGAACAGATGTGTTCAGGAGGTTGGAAAGAGTTGCCATCTCAAATGCTAAAGCATTTCCAGTCCTTAATACAGCTAAAATCCAAATTAATAAGCATTATGTCACATTGAGTCATATACGCTTTCAGTACTCCAGCAAGCATTACATCACTCTCGCGTATATATTTAAATAGTGGGTTATGGATATGGGTGTTGAGAAGGTGAAGTCAACCTGGAAAAAAGTCTGTGAAATCATAGCGAATAGTATTTCAGCTATGTTTGCAAGTTCTCTTGACAACCCCTGCTTGAGATCTAGTCTGGGTAATATTTAAAGGAGACATCTACATCAGCAGTGGAATGAGGCCACTGAGTACTTTGTCGAATGGCAACTTCTTCAGAGACTGAAGCACTCCATCCCGCAGACAAGCTACTTAAGACAGAAACCAAACAGCTCACAATAGCTTCAGGGAGTCCTGCAAACTGAGCAGGTTCATTAGGCTCTCCTCTCCCCTTGGGAGTCACTCTCAGATAAGACAAGCTGCAGACACCTGAAAGGCTGGAAGCAGCAGAGAGCAGCTGAATTGCCCAGAAGACGCTCAACCAACTGAGTCCCCTGGAGAGGACATTCTCCCACCTGTTGAGCTGTCTGCAGGTTCTTTAGTTGTGCTCTGGGTTCCCAACTTTTGTTAGCTGATACACACGCTGGGGTGGGCTTTTGAGTCATTTCTGCTCCTGCTAGTAACCCCTCACCCATATTCCTGTAGGTAACCCCAATAAAACTTGTTGGTTCCCTGAATCAGACTTTGGTAGCAATCACACTTTGGTCTGTCCTGGGCTCCTTATCTGGCCGAGGTGAATAGAAGTGTGTGTGTTACATCTGTCCAGGGAAAGTCTTTGGCACAACATACCTACATGGCCTGAGTCACCCTGAGCTGACCCTGTCAAAGGTCCTTTTGCAATCACCAAGCCTGGGCTCTGTATTTTCTGAGTCGTTGAAGAAAAAATGAAAAGCGTCTACAGATTAGAGTCATCTGGACTAAAAGCGAGAATACTATTTTACTTGATAGAAGAATAGAATTCTATGGTTGGTAGAATTCTGATATTCCCAGAGAAGATTCAGAAGTCAAGTAGTGTTTAGTGTTTATGAAAGCTCCTGTTTTCATTATTGCTGGTTCATTGCCATTACTGTTATGTTGTTGTTATTGTAATGGTGGTGGTGGCAGTGGCAGTGGTGGTTCTGCCAGGTGTCTTCTGTGCCAGTGCTCTGCTGCTACAGTCCTCTTGTTTTTTGTAATTGTTGCAATTTGTTGACAAAAGTGGTAAGACTTCTGAGGAAAACATTCCCTACTGAAATGTGGTCTTCAGCATCACTTTGTATCCTCCAACCCTCAGGGCCATCTTCTGTGAACTAGACAGGGGTAGGCCCATGGCAGGTGTTTGGCTTCATGATAGTACACCTTGACTGTGTGGCTTAAGAAGGGGTTAATCTCCTCCTTTCCCTTGCAGGTATGTACATGTCACTATAAGGTATGCCTGGCTGGGGTGGTGGTGGTGTGGTGATGATAGTGGTAGTGGTAGTGGTGATGGTATTCAGGCAACATGTCAGCATTGCCCAGGCTACATATCAACTTTACTTGCCAGGCACAACCAAGAAGACTAGACACTTGCTTTGATTTCTCTTGTATTTTCCCTGATATAGAACATTAATCACTATTGATTGCTTACCTTGTCTCTTCATTTTCTGACTTTTTTTTCAAAAAAGGTTTAAAAATGTAAGCTTAAAATCTGTTTTGATGGTTTGAATGATAATGGCCCCCAGGGCTCATTTATTTGAATGTTTATCCCTAGTTAGTACGTTTTATCCTTAGTAACTGTTGAAGAAGGATTGGGAGGGGTGGCCTTTTGGAGGAGGTGCTTCGCTGGCAGTAGGCATTGAGGTTTCAAAAGACTCTTGCCATTCCCAGTGTGCTCTCTGCCTAGTGCTTATGAATCAGACGTAAGCTCTCAGCTGCTGCTCCAGCGACATGCCTTCCTAACTATTGCTGTGCTTCCCTTAATGGTGGTCATAGTCCTTAGCCCTCTGGGCCCATAATCCCTAAGTTAAATGGTTTCTTTTGCAAGTTTCCTTGTTCACGGTGTTTCATCACAACAATAGAAAAGCAACTAATAAAGCTATCTTATTTTTAAAACATCAACATTTTCCCTGATATTGATTTCATAATGATGGCAACTTTTTTGATTGTTTTGCACAACTGATGTCTTATTTCCACAAGGACGTTCAGTGAATCCAATCCATCTTTGATTATGATTGACAGATTACCATATATCTCTGATCTTTTCTCACATAATTCAATTCCACTATGCGAGGAATGTAGCTGTCCTTTGCTATTTGCAAGGGATTAGTCCTTGCTTCTGTGGATGCTCAAGTCCCTGTACAAAATGACACTGAATATGTACCTCTCCCATATGCATCCTCCAATATAATCTAAGCAATCTCTAAACTACTTATAAACCTAAGGCAATATATCATACTGTATTGCTTAGAGGACCATGACAAGACATAGTCTATACATGTCCAGTATAGACACGTTCAAAGAAATCTGGTCTCTGGCAGATAGACTCTGAAGATGCACAATCTAAAGCCATGCGTGAATAAACTTTCTGACTACTCTGGGCACACTCTCTGAGTTTTTCTCTTTACTCCTGTTTTAGAAGAACCCAAATTCACAGCTCTTTATGCTTGCAGAAGGACTAAATGGTAGCAGTCTAAAATGAACACATTTAGATTTTGAAATTAGTTTCTTTTTTAAATGTGTTTTTAAATGCTAAAGGACTTAGTGGGGGAACAAACCAAATGGTTGAGTAGGAAGGTTCTCTCTTCAAACCAGTGAGCCAGGGAAGAATATCAACAGCAATTGAACAAAATGCTGCACTCAATTGGATCACTTGCTTTTGTTCCTCAATTATCTTCCTTAAGCACACAATCAGTATGCCAAATATTGGTCCTATATTGGCCAGCAGTTAAATAGAAGTAGGCACCATTTTTTTTTTAAACAATTGTTCAAGTTAACAAAACTAGGTGGGTCTTTCTGTTGTGGCAATGTAGAAATTACCTAAAAAAAATTCTAGAGTCTTAGGATTCCATGCAACTTATTCTATCCATGGGTTTCTTTCATGCTCTTTGATGCTATTTAAGTCATGTTTTAGTTCTTTATGTTTCCTTTGCTCCTGTCTTCATAATACTGTCCTTCCCACTTAGAAGGCACATTATCTTTTCCTTCTAAAAGTCTATTTTCAAGCTGACTAAATGAGATTCCCCTGTCACAATGCTCCAAGCTTTGTTGGGAATAAAAACAAACAAAGAATAAAAGAAAAATAACTGCAGCAAGCATTACTCCAAGCGGAGTGAGGGCTGATGCAGGACACAATTTGAAAGTGAGACAGAGGTGGTCAGGGCATACCAAGAAAGTGCCAAAATGTTGCCGTTTCACCCCTTAAAGCTCCCCTTTCTGGAAGTTAATCTAAACACCACCTGAAGTTTTAATGTCATATATTAAGCATTGCTTTCTTGCTTACCAGAGTGGTTTGGCAAGCTCAGCTTTGTTACTCTGGTCAGTCTGGGTGGTCCTGCAACAGGTCCAAAGTCAAGTGTGCTCCATGGTTCCTCAGGCTGGGGCCAGGCCCAAGGGGCAGTGACTACCAGGGGCACATTCTTTCCACAGAGGGGTCAGCAACTCCTGGATCTCATATGCAGAACTGGCATGTTGCCACTTTCTCTAAGGGCCTTCCTGTCCTAATGGACATATTGTGCTATCCAGCCAAAGCCAGGACCGGAGAATATGAAAAAGAAAAAATAGGCCTTCCCTGTAGGGTAAGGGATGAAAAATACAATGGGGAAGGTGGGGATAGATTATAAGAGTCAGAATAAAAGGATGCTTGCTGTGAAACAGTCTCTCAAAAATAAGACCTGTACAATGCAGTATCAATAGACATGCCAACACAGAAGGGGGAAATTATCACAGGGTACCATGACTAGACAAAGAATAAAGGCAACAATTGACTTTAGAGAGAGGGAGAATTAGTCGCTCTCAGGGATGAACCCCCTAATTGGTTATCAAGTATAAAGTACTCAGCCTTGAAACACAAAGAACAAAAACCAACTCAGAAGGTTCTATTTATACACATCATGCATAAACATACATACATACTACATACATATATGTAACAATAACAATCCAATAAGCAGGCTACTAATATTAGAGTGAGAGAAAGCATGGAAGGAGTTGGTGGGAGGGGACTTAGAAGGGATTGGAGGGAGGAAGACAAAGGGGGAAATAATCTAATGATATTTTTAATTAAAATTGTATGAAAATAAATATTCAAAAATAATAGAAGTTCTATCTTGATTTGAAGCCACAGCTATATTTGCAACTTTTAAATGTGTAAAATGTGACTTGGATCACATAGGCAGAAAGAAATCTATCCTTATAAACAGCTAATCAGAGGTCCATGATCAGGAACTGCCCAATGATGTTTATTTATTGTTCAGTTGACAAGTGAGAGTTGTATATATTTGTGGTGATCAGTGTAGCATTTTAGTCTGTCATTTATATTTATGAACATTATACAGCAGTTAAATTGAGGGAAGCTGTGTGAGGAACATTTCTGTAAATATAACATTATTTCAAAACAAAAAGATAAAAAGAAATCTTGATGGACCTTTCTTCGAATCTGATGTAATATAGGGCCATCTCTAACCTCTTTGAAAATCATTTATGAGTGTGCTTAGAATTTCTGTGAAATCACTTCCTGATTGAATATCATGCCTTCATGTGAGTACATGTATTGAAATGTGTATTTCAGGCTCGTTATGTTTTATTTACATTCTTACCATATTTTGAGGTGAGAAGACCTAAAATCTACTCAATGAGCAATATAAAAGCATTCAATATGTGGTTGCTGATTCTAGTCTTCTTGTTGTACAATGGAATTCTTCTTAGGAGTTCCATGCAATTGAATGTTTATAATCATGGTTCTCCCCTCCATCTCTGGTAACCGACACTCTGCCCTCTGCTCCTTTGAATTTAGCACAATGCCTTTTAGGTCTATTTATAGCATCACCAGCGAAAAGACTCTCATTTTCAATGGTTCATCATTGTCCCACCAGGTATATGAACTGCATGGTCTTTATCTAATAGTTTGCTTATGGACAGATGAATTAAATCTGCTATTGTAAACTCTCTGTAAAATACATTAGGAGGGCAGATGTCTTATTGACATACTGACTGCCTTTTCTTTAATAGATGGTCAGTGGTGGGACTGACGGATCATGTTGTCGGTCTAGGAACTACCCTGTTAAAAACTGAAAATTAGCCAGGTACGATGGTGCATGCCTTTAATCTCAGCATTTGGGAGATAGAGTCAGGCAGATTTCTATGAGTTCACGGCCCGCCTGGTCTATAGAGTGAGTTCCAGGACATCTGAGGCTACTCAGAGAATCTCTGTCTCAAAAACAAAAACAAAAAAAACTAAAATAGAAGAGAGAAATAAACCAAAAAAAAAGAAAAGAAAGGAAAAAGAAAAACACTGAAAATTAATCTACTAATCTTCATGAAATTATAATATTATTATATAAAATAGTCTAAGCATGAAAATTTCTACTTCTTTCAGCCTCTTGAGTTTTCTACACTAGTCTATTTGAGAAGTAGGTCTGCTCAAGCAAGTGAGCTTGTTAATTGTATTTCCCTTTCCTCCTATTTTCTCCCAAGAGCATTTCATATGACTCCAAGTATAGAGGTATATAAAATATGTATAGACACTGAACATGTACTATTAATGACTTATAAATAAATTTACTTCTTAAAGTTGATATGCATATCACTTTATCATTTAGTAAAGCTTAAAGTAAATTTGTACACTAATGCTCTGGGTGTTCTTGGTTATTCTTACACAAATAATTAAATCTTAGCTAATTATTTGATACTGTAAGACATATTCAATGTTTTTTCATAGTTGATTGATATTTTGATTTTGTCATATTCAATGTTTAGCATACCATTTCACATTAATATATAGTACAAAATGGCAGAAATACAATTAGGACAACTTCAGCAATTTCTGGAAATTCTTGTCCTAATCCTAAACCAAAATTCATTTAATGATTTTTCATGAAACCCAAGTCAGCAACTCAAACAGCAATAAAATCAAGCATTCTGGGTACGATTGATAATTGCCTTTTTTTGTCCATTTTGAGACTGTAATTCAATTGCAGCATTTCTCCTGTCCCTTTTTTTCCTCCAGAGGGAAGCAATATACCCCTCTCTGCTCTCCTTCAAATTCATAGCCTCTTTTTCATCAATTATATATATATATATTCCTAAATTAAACTGTTAAGTCCATATAATATTATTTGAATACATGTTTTCAAGACTGACCATTTGGCACTAGACAACAAATTGATGTCCCCTTCCCTAGGGAAGGCTACCTCTCCCACTCCCAGATTTACTCAATTTCCTACAGTTCTTTATGTGTGGTTGAAGCCTCCTGAGATTTTCCTCATCCAGTTTGGCACGTTCCTTTGTATTCTCCTTGTTAAGATCACATATGGGTGGTCATGCTGTTGAGATTTTGAGCTTATTTTCCAATGTTCTTAGGAGACACAATCTTACAGTGGTGTCCAGAATCCTTTGGCTCTTTCTGCTCCCCCTTCTACAATGTTCTCTGAGCCTTAGGTGTAGGAATATGTGTATATGTATCAACTGGGATTGGGATCTACAATCATGGTTATTTGAGAAGAATCCACAACCACTAATTTATTAAACTAGCATAATCCCTAACACTGTATGAATATTTGTCCTTACACTCACAGATAAGTGTAGGCTTCACCCCTCATCAAGGACATTTTTTTTTTAACAGTCAGAGACCATTATAGAAAATCACAACCAGTAGCATGCGTAGCACCTTTAGGGATGAAGCTTCCAGGTCAGTACTAACTTGATGCCACATGTTCTATGACTACAGTATTTTGTGTCTTCATCAATAGGGTCTTACTATCAAGTTCTGGAGGACAACAAAGAGCCATACAAAACCCCATGATGTGTGGGGTTTAAGGGACCCCACTGACCAACAGTTCCAAAAGAGATAAACCAACCCTAGCACTAGACTTTTTATCTGAAAAAGTCCCTCTTTCCCATTATGCTATAACTAAATTCAAACTCCTTTTATATGTGTCCATATTTTAGGAAGCTTGCATGATAATAGCTTTCCACATGACTTGTCCAAAGACCGTTAATGCTAGTTATTCTTGCCCATATGACCTCCTTGACTCTTGCCCTCCCCTTTTCCACCCTACTCATTTGTCTTGCTCCATCATTCCCAATTCCCTCTTTACACCACCTATGTTTGGTCCCCCTTTCCTTGGAAGCACTGCCCACACTATGGCCCCTTGCCAGTTTCCTGGCCTTTTTGGCTACTCTTTCCAATTTAAGCACACACATCCAAAGGTTCATCTGCATATGAGAGAGAACATAACAGTTCCTGGTTTTGTACCACCTGTAAGCAAGGGATGGTATTTACAATTTCAATGCTTGGAAAGGAAAAAAAACAAAGAGAATTTGATTTTTGTGACATGAAATTTAAGTTTCAGTACCTTAGAAAGCTTTATTGGAATCTAGCCCCATTCGTCTATCTACTTCTTCTCTGTCTGTTGCAAGGCTCAGCAGCAGGCTGGAGGCACAGAGATTGTGTGGTTCATGAAGATGGAAGTATTTACTGTATCACAACTTTGCCCTCTCCTGGACTAAACAATTTCCTGAGAAATAAGATGCAACATACGTATGGGGTTCTTCAGAGGTTCAAAACCTGACATTTCTGCAACATGAGACAGAAAGGCAAATATATATAATATGCCCATTTGGCTCCTGGGCCTAAAACTGCCTGGAAACACATCTCTCCCTAAACACTTTCCATACACCACAGCTTGGTTCTGTCACCATTTTCCACAATGTAAATAAAATTATCTTGCTTTGGTTGCAGAGGTGAAGTTCACTGCCTGCTCCCAGGCTCATCTTGATACTGGGTGGGATGAAACACCCATCACTTCCACTACTCATTGAACATATCTATACATATATTACATCAACTGCTGAGCAAGGCCAAGAATCGTCTTCCAAACCTGGGGCAGATAACTATTCACATTTCATAATGCTTTATCCCAGATATTTGTGTGTGTGTGTGTGTGTGTCTATGGTTTTTTTCAACACTTAAAATTTCCTTTGTAAGCTTGGATTCTTTATTTCATTTTGTTTTATAAAAACAAATGTCATCCCACAAGGGAGACAGCTCTTGTTATAAACACATGTATGGAGGACTGTAAAACTTAATGAAATTCACAACCGAACATTATAATAAAATGGCCTCGGGACAGAAACAATCTAATCAGTCTCCAGTGAGTCCCAGATGATCAGCTACAATTGTACACAGGTGGCTGAGGACACAGGGCTCTTGGCGTCTTGCCTCACAGCACACAGGGGACGTGAGTTTTATGACCCAATTCTGCATGTTCTGTCCTGCTTTATTGTTGCATATTTTTTGTCAAACCTTCCCTGGCAATGTAGCTGCACAGAAACCATAGTCTTCAAATCCCCCTCATTAAGAGAATTTAGCAAATATTTTACTGCCTCCGTAAGGACATATGTCTATGAAAAGCAACATCTAGATGAGGCAAAACCCAAGTTTTGGGGTTTTGCATCTTTGAATAGGGAACGAAGGACCAGAGCACAACAGTGTGTGCGTGTGTGTGTGTGTGTGTGTGTGTGTGTGTGTGTGTTTGTGTACACATGATCCTGTGGGTACATGAATGTGTGTGAGCAGAAACATGTGCTTATGTGTATATATTCCAGTAGAAACAAGAGGTTAGCTTTGGGTGTCTTTACTGTTCTTTCTCAGGCACCATCCACTTTGGTTTTTTGTTGTTTGGCTTTGTAGAGTTTCTCAGTGGTCTAGACGGTCTAGAGTAAAAACATTAGATTAGACTGGCTAGCTGGTGAGTTCCAGGGAACCCTCCTATTTTGACAGTCCAGCACTTGGGTTACAAGTATATGTTGGCATGCTTCTAGATTTTATGTAAACTCTGAGGATCAAAATCAGGTTCTCATGCTTGCTCTGCAAACACCTTACTGATTGAGCCTCTCCTCTAGTCTTGAAGCCTTCTCTTGCTAATTCTGTGGGGGAGCCAAAAGTCTTTCCTACAGCTTTTGCTGTGTGTTTTATTGAATGGTACACAATAATGAGAAAAGTTGTTTTGACTTTTAGTTGATGAAATAAAAACATCTGGACAGCTTAAAGGAGCAGTGACACAGAGACAATTTCTCCACATGTTAATTAACTCACATCAAACCCTGATTTCTTTATGTAATGGTTGGTACTGGAACATCACTAAATAAGGAGAAGGTAAGTGACTGTCCTTGACAGAAAGGCATGTGAAGAGCGAGAAGAGGAAGTGCTTCTTGATGCCACGAGAAGGAAAGGCTCAAGATTATCAGTTTCATGGAATTATAGTGGACACAGAAAAATATGTTCAATTTAGATTGAATGTATAAACATTACTGCATTATTTTGTGTGCAAATAAGATGCCTAAAAAAAAATCAAACAACCAGAAATCTAGCCTGCCCAGAATCTTCTTCCAAAGACATCCTCAAGTTTCTTCCTCTACCCCATATCCATCTTTCCCTTCTTCCACTTACTTCCATTCACCTTCCCTTACTCTTCCTTCCCTTGTTCCTGTCATTCACTCCTTTCTTCTTCTGATGTTAGATAGCAGTTATATAGGAGAGTGGTCAAGAGAAGACCAAGGAGTTCAATCCCTAGAGACTGATAATGGTCTGCTTCATACAACTCCATGTCCTTGGACCACAAAATTCCTATCTGTGCCTTTTTCTCCTTCATTAAATGGAGGGAGAAAGCAGTCATACCAACATATAGGGTCACTGTTGTGGTACAGCATGTTAATTCATGCAAAAAGCTTAGCATAGAACCTTGATATCCTAAATGCTTAGCTGCTACCAGAATTATTAATCTAATTACATGGGCTACATGTGCATATACCCACCCAGAACTCTATAACAATAAAACAAATCAGGGAGAAGAAATGGATATGAGAACTAGTGCTGATCTATTGTCAGTGCCTGGTCTGGGCAAATGACTCTTCTCTGTTAGCTTATTTAACTCTTCTTATAATCTTGGGACAATTGATACACTCTTCACAGATGACACAAATTCTAAACAGACAACAGCTCAGAAAGTATCCATGAGCTATCTGTTGGTGGAGCTAGCATTTGCCATTTTCAAATGTAAGTGTGGGATGAAGACCTAGGGATGTGGCTCTAATTCTGACTACATATCTTACTAACTCTATGATTTCAGATGATTTCATGTCTTTTCATTTCATCTTTCTCTTGAAAGAAGTATCTAATAATAAAAACAACCTAATAAAGTGACAAACATTAATTGAAATATTAAGACAAGTATAAGTTCAGAGAAAAGCAAAGACAGTTACCTGTGACCTTAGTCACTGAGATGGAGCGTCTGTATGGACCTGTGTGTCTGTGTCTTGCTATAGCATCGATGGCTCACCCACCCTTGGTCACTACTGGAGAGTAAGCTGTGGGATAGCTGTTACACCAGCTCTATTGATAGTGTGTGCTGTTGGAGGGAGGTCTGGTTGTTGGTTCCTGACCGCCTGGCTAGCTTAGACCCGAAATAACCACACAGAAACTGTATTAATTAAATCACTGCTTGGTCCATTAGCTCTAGCTTTTCATTGGCTAACTCTCACATATTAATTTAACCCATTTCTATTAATCTGTGTATCACCACGTGGCTGTGGCTTGCTGGCTAAAGTTCTGACATATGTCTCCGGAGGGGCTACATGGCATCTCTCTGCCTCTGCCCTTCTTTCTCCCAGCATTCAGTTCCATCTTCTGTAGTCCCATATTTCTACATGGTATGGCAAACAGAATCCCAGGCCATAGTTTGCTCCTGCCACACAGGAGATGGTCACCTCCCTAACAAAGGGTTAGGATGTTGTACTGCTCTTTCTTTGTAATTTGGAGTATGCCTGGGATAGAGATGTTAATTCAGCCTACGTGACAGAGTTGGCATGCAGAGCAGGAAGACATGACAGAGCAGGCATAGGCAGATGTGGACGTGACCACAACCATTCACCTGGTTACCTAGGAAACAGAATGCTAATGAATTTCCTCCTCAGTTTATGTTTTGGTATGTAAGGCTGTTTGGAGAATAAACATGGAGGAATTTTCAGGATGTGAACTCAGGATTTCATGAAGGATCACTGAGAATCTCCCTTTTGATAAAGCCATGTGAGTTGTCTCAATTATTCTCACGCCTCCCCTCTGGTCCAGAGAAATAATTTAGGGTCTGGGCTGGCACATGACCCTGACAGTCTTCCCCACCTATTTAAATTCTGCCCTGCTATAGGTCCAAAGCAGTTTCTTTATTCATTAATGGTAATCACAGCATACAGAGGAGAATCCCACATCAGTGTGCTCTCTGCTCCTGGTGCCAAAGCTTAAATTTACACTAGAGACATGAGAGATATAGTGTGTTTGCCAAAGCCTAGTAAGTATGCTTTTGTATTAAGATTATTATGTTAAATGTATTTTAACTTGAAGCAATAAAAAGTAAAAAAACTATACTATGTTATATCTTCATTTGTTCATGAAACTTTATTTTTTTTTAGCATAAACTTATAGAAATGGTGCTTGGTAAAGCACTCTAATGGCCCTTTCAGCTCTTTAAGGAAAAAGAGAGATGGTCTTGAAAACAAGAAGTCATTATGGGCAGCCTGGTATTTTGAGTGTCTGCCTACTGTCATAGCAAGATCATCACCATACTAGTACCAGCCTCATCTCCTTGTGTGTAGAGGTCTATACCAAGACCTATATCTCATTTAATCCCCTCTAAACATACACAAATGAATACTTTCATTTCTATTTTCTCATAGTAGAAAATAAAAAAAAATGTTTAAAAAGGTGAAGAATCTTGTTCTAGGTCACATAGCAGAAATGGGTAAGAATAAGGCTGGATCACTCAGTCTGACCTTAAAGAAGCATCCTTGTTATAGCCTCTCTATTTTACCCTTTACTGTAGAAAGATTTACTAAAAGTCTCACGTTATATGAGTCAATATTTTGAAAAAGAAAAAAAAACAGGAAACAATATTAGGTAGAGAATAAGTGCTATGCGTGCTTGATTAATATATGAATGTATGCATTTTTGGCTTGATTGAAATAAATTAATGAACAACACATAAAACAGCTTGTTCCTAAAGAATTACATTACACTGAATAGAGAGAACCTGTGAGTTATGAACTTAAGACAGAACAGCAAGGTTTACAGAAAGTTCTGAGTGTGACAGAGAGGATGGAGCATGGCATGGGATGGATCAACAGCATCCAAAGGAGTGGAAGGAGGTGTAGTCAGTCTGCCGTAAGAATAGGAATATAGACAGAGGGGATAATGCTAGCAGGACATTGCAGCTGTCTGAGGAAGAGTGCTCCTGTCAGGGGAGCTGCTCTAGGAAGGGTTTAAGAAAATCAACAAGGGAACTGGGCCTGGCTGGGGTGAGAACTAACTCAAGGTCCAGGAAGTGAAGACAGGGGTGTCCTGAGGGGGAGAAAAGATGCTCAGGGTATTTTGGTCCTGGGCACTCGGTTTGGACCTCGTCAAATAGCTCCCACAGTCATCAGACACTCTTGGCTCTTGCATCATGGGTCCACTGAGAGGATCTCAGTCTTTCTTCCCAAAGATGCACTTCCTCGGGAATAGAAGAGTTATGGCATAGTAGCAGTGTCTGAACATCAGTCCTTGACAGGGGTAAGGTAGTGTGGTTAGCTTCTAACCCATAATATCTGTCAGCCATGTAGATGCAGGAGCCAAATGAGTTTAAAAAAGCAAACAAACAAACAAACAAAAAAACCTGAAAATCACTCTTAGGGAGAAAGTCAAAGGCTAAACAAAGCAACCATCAATATTATTTATATTAAATACATGTATTCGGTTCAAATCAGTTTTACTTAGTGTAATGAAATTTGGGTTCAGAAATTGCCTGCTATCTGTTAGGCACAGCGGGGAAGAAAAGGGGATTTTATGACATGGAGCAGAAGCTCAGGTATTGCAAAGCCCAGAGGGAATGGAGGTCTTTAGATTCAAGGTGCCCACCTTCCTGTGAAGAGCCAGATGCCAATATTAAGGCCTTTGTGGCATATGATATTTTATAGTGATCCCACCTTCTATCATGGTGTGAGAACAGACAATTTGGAACAATGGGCTTAGTTGAATTTGAATAAAACTTTATTTATAAAAACTGGTAGCAGTCTTGATTTGACCTGTGGGAAGTGATTTGGCAACATCTAAACCAGACACTTGTATTATTATTTCAACAGCAATACTTCCTGTCTACTGAGTGCCCCTACTTCCTGCCTATCTCATACTAACAACATTATTATAGCGTAAGTAGCATTATCTCCTTTCTAGGTAAAACCCCAGAAACCCTGTTTAAAAAGAGTTAACATGTTGCCTAGGTCACAGAGCAATGAAGTTGCAGAATGGAGAAAACAATCACAGAATGAGGCTCCAAACGTTGCAGAAAGCACACTGCATCTCACAGAAGATTCAACACAGTTCATAAACGGATATCCAGTTCTCGGCCAAACAGAATGAGGTATTAGCCATTGAGTCATCCTGCAAGGATAGAGCCTAGGTTGTCTCTGGGTCTGAAGAGCAGATGTGTTTCCTCAGCTTTGCCTTGCTTGATAAGTGTGTGAGTTTTCCTTCAGAGATGTCCAAGCTGGCTGCCTCACAGTTTCTGCATCCTTTCAGGAAAGGGTCTGAGTCTTTATGAATGACACAAGGAGCTGTCAGAAGGCTCTGGGAGGCAACATCAGCACATCCCGTCTCCTATGGAAGCCCGGTAAGTTCCAGGAAAAGGAGAGAGGAGTCGTATAAAAGTGCGGCTTGATCATTTGAAGACTTGGAACTTATACAGAAAGGACCGGGCCAGCGCCAGGCCATCCTCCCTCCGTGCTCTGCACTTCCCCTCCAGCTCCCTGACGCTAGCGTCTCCTGAGTCCACAGAGAACTGCTAAGCTTTGTTCAGAGCCTTTGCATCTTTTGTTGGCTTTGCTTGGAATGTTGTGCTCAGATGTCCTGGCTAATATCTCTCAGCTCACTTCTAACATTCTAGTGTGTGTGTGTGTGTGTGTGTGTGTGTGTGTGTGTGTGAATGTGCATCCATACACACACGTGCATACATGTGGAAACTAGAGGTCAACTTTGGGTATCATTCCTCAAGTCCCACACATCTTTGTTTGCAAGAAAGCATCTCTCACTCTTACCTGCAACTCGCCAGTTTGGCTAGCTGACTAGCAAATCCATCCTATCCAATCTGGTTGTTGCTTTTTAGGTGGGTTCTGGGGATTGAACCAAGGCCCTCATGCATGCATGGCAAGTTCTTTATCAACTGAACTATCTCCTCAGCCCAGTCTTCATTCCATTAAAGAAGTTTCTAGAAATTCCAGGCTAAATTACTCAATGCCCCTCCTTTTTCTAGGCCATCCCCATCTGCTCATTCCATTACCGCAGGAATCACTGCTCATTCATCTAATTTGTTTAGCATCTTACTGTAAACTCCAAAGAAGTCAAGAACTTTATTTTCCACTGCCCATGGTACCTAGGACAGGACACTCCCAGAATTGTTTGCTGAGGGAATACATGACACACAACAATAGCAAGATCTATCTAAGGAGTGCATACCACCTGCAAGGCACTGTTCTGAGCCTTCCTTGGAATTCTGTTGCTTAATCCATTCAGTGACTCCAAGTCATCAAGGAATGCTCATTGTCGTCAATGTTTAGGCTTGAGAAGGCGAAGAGCAATCCTGTGTGGCCACAGAAATAGAAACACTCTCTTCCAAGCATGTCTGTCTTATTAGGCAGTCACCCAGGCAGGATGTAAAAATGGAAGACAGATTGCATTCCTCTTGTCCTGGGAGCTAATGAGAAACATTCTCACTAAGGGGCAGAGAGCCAGGGGCCTGAAGGTGCCTGGGGGCCAGTGCACTCTCACTACCTGCTGCATGGCCACACAGTTGCCATCTGTGGCCACCTCAAAGCCGAGGTCCGTGAGGGGCTGTGAGGAAGGCGGTCACAGATTTCTATGGAAGTCCAAGAGCATGCAGGGGCAAAGCCTCTCCTGGCATCGCTTCACGGAAAGTCAGCTGTGGTCACCGGTCTCTGCACACCTGCATGTAGGCTCTTCCGGAGAGAGTTTGAAGGCAAGACTGGAAATCTTAGTGGGAAGCCTTAGCCTGTGGCTTCCTGCCTCTATTAAGTTCCCATTGGGTGGGACCCTTGTTGCCTCTGCCCTGTTTTGTGGGCTCTAGGAAAAAGTGACACTTTGTAGAGGCCTTCTCTAGTTCAGTCACTTCCATTCAGGCTTTTGGTCACTTGCTTTGAGTGTCTGGCTTTGATATTGGGCTTGCTCAGCCAGCTCTGGGAGCGGGTGTATGACCTGCAGCAAGTGGGAGAAAGGCTCTATGTTTGAACTGGCTAGTGATTGATTAACTCTTTCCACAGCTTCTCTGGCACAGAATAGATTGCTTGGCAAAGCAGCCTCCAGATGGCCCCAGGATGGAGGCTCCCTTCGGGAGGTGCTTGGGTGGGAGTTGCTGTTGCTTCTAGCAAGCCAGATTTGACATGTGGCCACAGTCACATGCTAGTCTGCTGCCTGGAGAGCCAATTGCAGTCTGGGAATGGAGAGTTCATTCTCTGAGCAAGCTGTAATCACAGGATAGCTGTGGTCTCCACATGGCAAACAAACTAATCCAAACAAAAAAAGAGGAAAATAAACTAAGGTAAGAAATGTTTATAACTTATCTTGGTTTTGCTTTTTCATTTATTTTCTATTTTGTAAGTTCCATCGTTAAATTCTTAGGCCTTGAATATAAGAGAATAGAGGGGGGAAATGAAGGAAGGTAAGAAGGAGGGGGAGAGAAGGAAAAGGAAGGGGGAAGGGACGGGGAGGGAAGGAAAGGGAAGGAAAGGGGAAGAAAGGGAAGGAAAACTAAGAGAAGGGGAGGGAGGGAAGGAAGAGTAGAGATGTTGAAAAGGGGAGGGAAGGGAGGGATAACTGGGAAGAAAAGGTAGAAAGGGGAGAGAAGGGGAGGAAAAGGAAAGAAGGGAAAAGAGGGGAGAAAGTGGAGAAGGGGACAGGGCACAAATCTGCATAGTCACCACAGGGCCCATGCTGACCACATCTAAAGCTACCTGGACTCCATCAGCAGCGGATGGAATCTCTCTTCTCTGAGAGCTGGCTCTGAAGTGCTCTAATTGAATGGCCAGGCATGAGATACTGTCAGCCACCTTGGCTTGCTGGCATTTTTAACACACACGCCAGCTAAATGGAACCACTCCGTTCTTCTGCATCCAGTTTCCCATGACAAACATGCTTCTGAGATGGAGCGGGTTATATTTGCTGTTTGGAGGTTTAAAGTGTGAGGCTGTGTAAGGAGCCAGGCCAGCTGTTGCCTCAGTCCCAACATTACACACATGATTCCTCATGGCTGCTGACTAAGTCACTCCATCTTCGGAGCAATCACTGTTGACATGCTGAACTGAGAGAGCTGCAGAATGGACTGCATCAAGCTTTGCATCCTCTCACTCCTTGTCAAAAGAACAAGCAGCGTGTTGGAGAAAATGTCTCATTAAAAATATACTGCTAAATGCACCTTGTCTTTCCAAATAAGCAAGGATTATTATTATTATGGCTAGGTTATTTCAATTTTCCCTCAGATTGTGTTTTGATTGACACACTAACTAGAGAAAAGTACAAATATAAGTTGTCATGAAATATTAAATAGCATTTCAGGTATTTTAGTATAATTCTATCCTCATGAATGCTGGGGTGACATAGTTATATTTTGTGAACATTGAAACATCAATTATCTCAAACCAGCTTTAGAATTTCCCTCCTCACTCTGGTCTGCTGCATCTTTTAAAGATGTTTCAGATATAAATAAGGGTATTCTTGCCGAAATGTGTAACATGAGGGCCTGCTTGTTGGGGTTTCTGTCCCGCCCGGTACCCCACAGCTGGCAAGCCCCAAAGAAAATCACACAGAGAGTCTACATTAGGTTATAAACTGATTGGCCCATTAGCTCAGTCTTCCTACCAGCTCCCATAACTTATATTAACCCATTGTTCCCATCCATGCCAGGCACATGGCCGGTACCTTTTCTCAGCGAGGCAGCTTACATCATGGTGGACTGGCAGGGGTGCGGGAAGAACTTCCTTCTTCCCTGTTCTCATTGTGCCACCTCTATTTCTTGTCTAGTTTTCCCACCTATACTTCCTGCCTGGCCAATCAGCGTTTATTTAAAACATGATTAACAGAATACAGACAATTCTCCTGAACCAGTATTAACTAATCCATAGTGCTATATGAGGCCAGTGCTGATATGGATGCTGAAAAACATCAGATATGGGCATATCATTGTCAACTTTACAGGATCTAGAACCATCCAGAAGACAAACTCTGAAAATTTTTTCTTGGGAATGTCTAGATTGAGTTGAGATAGGAAGATCCACTGGGCATCACCTCAGGATTAGGATCCTGAACTGAACAGAAAAAAGAGAAAGCTAAGAGAGATGGACATCAGCACCACCTTTCTGCTTCCCTTTTGCAGATGCAATGTGACCAGCTGCCTTAAACTCCTGACACTGAAAATTCCTCGCCACAACGGACTGGCACCACAGACTATGAAACAAGATGAGAGCCTCCTTCCTTGCTTAGATTGTTTTTGTCAGATTTGTTAACAGAGCCTTAAGGCCAGGTGCTTTATCACTTCCATCCCAAGAAGGATCCCAGTACAATGGAAGGATTCACATAGCAGCGTATGTATGACTACTTGGTACAGCAGGCTTCATCTTGCCTATCATATAGCATTTCCTTATCTTTTCCACTTACAAAAGCTGAGAAAGCCTGGGCAGTTGTAGCTGGTGGTACACGGAAGGGTATGTGAGAGGACGAAGAAGGAAGTATCCTGGAAGCTGTCACTCATGGTGAGAGATGGGATTAACGTCTGAACTCCCTAGAGCACCCCAATGGACAGCACTGTGTTCTGTCACCAAGCTTTCCTTGTTGTCTAGTGCTGCCCTGCTGTGTCAACACCGTAGGCTTTGCATCCAGCAGATTATGAAGTTGTGCCTTTATTTTATATTTTTGAGCCTCCTTATTTCTGTAGAATGAGCAATTTTAAAGTTTGATTTTTGTCATTTGCTCCAAATAAAAGGTAGATAACAATAACGATCAACGTGATAAAAATGCTTTCAACAGGCCACATCAAATTGGTATGAGTAGGTACATTGTAATGGCCAAGTTTGATTGCCAGCTTTACTACATTAAGAAATTCCCAAGGGCTGGAAGAATGACCCCTGTGTTAAATACAAGAAAAATGCAGCTTTTGGTTTTGTCTGTGAGGAAGTTCCCAGATAATTTAACTGGGAAGGAAGACCCACCTTCAGTGTGCCCACGGGCTGCGCTGCAATCAAGAAAGCAAGTTGGTACTGACATTTCCTTTTCTCTGCTTCCTAGCTGGTGCTATAGATCAAGCTACTCCTGCCACAATAGACTGCATTCCTCTGAACCATGAGCCTAAATAAATCCTTCCCCATGTACTTTCTCTCAGATACCTAGTCCTAAGGCTGAGAAAAGCTAACGGAGTCAGTCTTGATCCCGCTTCCCCAGGTAGAAAATGAAAGCCTATCTAAGTAAAACAACAGGCCTCAGGTTACACAGCTACTTAGAAAGAAACCATAGTTTAGACCCCTTTCCCAGAGTCTCCTAGGTACAGGGGGCAGAAGACTGGATGCAGAGGAATGGATGGCCATGAACTGAAGTGACTCACGGCCCCAGTTGGTGTTGACCAAATACGTTGACAGGAATGATTGGGAACATAATACAAGGACTAGCCCATAGTAGAAACCTGCCCAGCAAAAATGTCTTGATGGGTTAGATGGATTGGCAAGTGAGGCCATGGTACTCTTGTGGAGCAGGCTCTGTGAACAGGAGCCTCTGTCCTCTAAGGAACCTAGGTACCTCCCTTTGTGATTTTAGTAGAGATGAGTATCTCCAATCTGAAAATCCCAGGCTTTCCTAAACGTTGTGTCTGCTGACATGATATCACACATAGAAAACTAACTCCACAGCTGGACCGAATAGGCTGGCTCTGACTCTCAACACAGGCATGCCAAAAACACTGCAGTCAGCTTACATTCAAGGCTATGTGCATGGCGCCTAGATAAGTGGATTTCACAATCAGACTTGCATCCCATTTCTCCCAGCTTGCTTTCACTGTGACAGAAAGTGACCACCACTACCTAATTGTGAGAGTGCACGGGCCAGTGGCTGCAGGGCACGCTTTGTTCCAAAGCCTGTGTTCCTTCTCACACTCTTGAGCTAAGGGCATTGTTCTTCCTGTCCTCTGAGCCAGCGCCAAATCAGATGCCTCTTTCCGTGCCAGACACCCCTTTTCCTCCTGTTTCACCACAGCCATTCTGGGGCATATTCGAAGAGAAGAGACTAGTGCTGATTTCCCCACTTCCTGCTTCCTGTCCCTTCAGTACACTGAATAGACCTCCCCCTTCTCATTCCCTTCTCAAGTGAAAGTTGCTGTCTTTTTTCTTAACTCAGAACTGCAGGGATAAATTCCTGGGGAAGCCATGTGCTTTTTATTATTATGTTGTTTATTCGTGTACTCAAAACACATTTATGTTGTTAGGCTATTCGTGGAATAAGACATTCAAATGAAAAAACAAACCAGTGAGTTTGGTAGCCTTCTTAGGGAAACAAAGGGAAGCCTCCCCTCCTAGGGGGACATTTAACTCTTCTTGTTTCACTTGCTAATTCGGAATTCCTGTCTGCCTCCCACCACCCACCACCTTGGCTTGAAATGGATCCCAGTGATGTCTCCTGCGAAAGCCATTAGGGAAGAGACTTGGAACTTGTTGTCACCATCACAATGTAAACAACATTACCCAGAGCTTACTCGAAATGCATGCCCTGCCAACAAGGTTGGTGTCTATAGCCTCCCCCGACCTACCAACTTTCAATGTGACACTTCTGAGAAGGAAGGGGTGTGTGGAGAACTGACTGACTGATGAGTCACGAGTCTTATGACAGGCACTCTACAGCCTTGCTACGCTCCAGCTATGGCCCATGGGACATAGCGAGGGAAGAACAAGCTTAGCTTCCACCTCAGTCCTACCACACCCGAAACTGCATGCTCTTAAGAATCAGCCGGGTGGTGATGGCGCTGTCTTTAATCCCAGCACTCGGGAGGCAGAAGCAGGCGGATCTCTGTAAATTCAAGGCCAGCCTGGTCTACAAGAGTTAATTCCAGGACAGGCTCCAAAAACAGAACAAAACAAAACAATTCCCGAAAAAAATCTTCAGAAATCTTTTGATTTGAGAAGTGCTGCTCTGCTAGACACAATTGACACCAGCACACAGGTCTTCATCACCAAGGCAGTATGTACCTTGGCCAAGTTCATCATTAGCTGCAGGTGCAAGGCTGACTCTTGAACTAGATTACACCTTCTGAATTGAACTTTTATCTACTCCCCCTCTCCCTGTACTTCCTTCCTTCAGTTGCTTCCCAACTTTGTTTCAGTATAGGACACTCTGTGGACACGCTCGTTTGGGTGTATGCACCACTCCCTATCTTTTACATGGGGCTTGAATTCAATCAATGACCTTGCATCTATAATATAAAAAGGGAGTCAAAATAGAGTTAAGACTAAGTAAGATTTTTTTATTCTCACTCATTTGGTTTCTGGCATTTATGTCACAGGCCTTACCTCTACAGATGCTTAAGTCTGAAATCCCTTCTAAGAGCTTGAGGATTCTCCATAAACTTGCCAGTCTCAGAGAACACGCCAATAAAATACATATTTCCCTGTGTAACATTAAATCACACATTTCCCACAACACATGACATTGCTCATGTCAGATGTGTGATGACAACAGGGTGACACATAAATCAGTACAATTGTGGCACCGTCTACTTGGGTCAGCGTCAGGTTCCATTGGCTAAGAACTCAATCCTCAAGACAACTTCCACTTCGAATACTAATTATTCATTCCAGGTTGTCACCTTTACTTCTGAGCCACTGACTATAAACTCAAGGCCTCGATAATATGATGCTTGGGCTGTGCCATTTGTCTGAAAAGTTACGATAGTCAAAAAATCACCAATAAATGCTTTTGGCTTTATTATTAAGGACACAACTCAAGAACAAACAACTCGCAGAGATGCATATGACAGGATAGGGTGAGTTTCTGTGCTCTCTTTGGGTACATCACGTTCCAGTCATGGTCTGGGTTCAAGAATCTAGAAACTCATCAAATATTATTTGCTCACAGTTTTATAGCTCTAAGCTACTGTCTCTCTGTCCTTTTTTTTTTATCTGTAAGTGAGTGGGGGTGAAAGTACCCACCCAAGTCCTTAAAGATCACTGTGTTATTCTGGTGACTAGTCCTATCCTGAAGTCACCTAACGGTCCCACCTGAAGTAATCTCACTCGTGTAAACTCGGGTTCTGAGAGAGGAGTACTAGGAATAACAGAAAGCAAATCTACTATTCAGGCAACTCCAAAAGATTTAGGAATTCTGTGGAAGACACACAAAGGTCAAGTACATTTCTTACTATATTATAATATCTCCAATATTTCTTTTTTCTTTATAAATAATACCATTCAAAATTTACACTTCCTCCCCTCCTCCCATTTCCCTCCCACTCCTCAACTTACCCTCCCCCTCCAGTCCTAAGAGGGGGCAGGATACCCTGTCCTGTGGGAAGTTCAAGGCCCTCCATCCAGGCCTAGGAAGGTGCTCATCCAAACAGTAGGATTCCAAAAAAGCCGGTATATGCAGTAGAGACAAATCCCAGTGCCATTATCTTTGGCTTCTCAATCAG